>JASDQU010031293.1:0-22368 GCA_032191745.1 Picea mariana | reverse complement strand
AAGCAAATTCCAACCTATAAGAGAAATTGTGAATTTTGCCTATAGGAGAATATAGAATGATGTTGGCTCCATTACCTTCGTTTGAACATGAGACATCGAAATGCATGTGCCACATGCCATCATCAAAATCAGTTGGTTCAATTATAGTGTCACCTTCATCAACAAAGATATATTACACCCCCAAATCTTCTTCGAGATAATTTACATTGGGTTGGAGAACGCTCTCTATATAGGGTGAAATTATTCCTTCCCTAAGAACTATAATGTTGTTTTCATTTCGAGGGATGGATAAATGTGTACCATCAAGTGAAAGGTATCCACTAGTTAAGGCTTGCTAGTTCCTTCCCCAAATAATTGAGTAGATACTCACAGGAATATCAATCACTTCGATATTGAGTGTTGTTCTTATCTCAGGATACACACACAAAACTAAGGTTACATCTTTGATCTCACCTATAGTTGATTGTTGCAAATTATTATAAAAGAGCATGCTTCTAGAATTTTTATTGGTACAAGATAAGCCAAGATCTTCCATGATGATTTTAGACATCACACTTGAACCAAACTAGCAGCAGTGAGCTATTTTATCCATGATTTTTACTAATATGTAGAAAGGAGGTTTTTTTACAGGGTTCCTAAAGTTATTTACACCTATTCTATTTACAATTGAATCTTCTTCCTTTGACTCTTCAAATAGATTGGCTATGGTAGAAATCTTACCTTCCATAAAGTCCTTAAGATGCTTTTGTTGTTCTGGGACAGACACCATGTCTAAAAGGGTAGCATCTGCTTTGATATTAGCCAATTGGTTAGGGATATTATACATGGAAGAAGGACTAGGAGAAGATACTCCTCGATTGCTTGAGGTTCTGACAACTTGTGTATCAACACTTTGAGAAGATGAACTTGGGGCAAAAGAAGTGCAGGGAGTATCAAATTTTCTCTTGGCAGTGTAATATTTATTCCTAATATTCACTACCATAACATCTTCTGGTTCATTCCAATCTAAAACAACAATAGTGGTACCAGACCAATTTCCAAAAATATTATCTCTAGCATTTTATTTAACTTCACATGTATTCTCATCATGATTTTCTTCACAAAAGTTACACCAAGTGCGATTCATTATGGCCTTTGGCTGAAAAGTGCTTTCACTTGTATTTCTAAAAGATGATAGAGAAGAAGAAGCCCCAGAGTAAGATGAATAAGAGATTCATTTTCGTTCGTAGGCTATCATCCTATTATTCATATCTTGCATTAGTTGTAGAATCACAGACATATATGTTTTCTTGACCAAGTTTCCCTTAGGAAGACCCGTTCTTTCAAGTTTCTCTTCATATTCTAGGAAATCCTAAAGGGAGGAACCAAGATTGTCGATATCCTTTTCTTCAAGTCTAAGACAATAATGAGAAGGTAAAACATTATAATAATGCATGAAAGCAACTTGATTTTGAGGATGAATTAGTTCAAGGATTTAATTATATAACTTGGTGAAACAAAGGTTAAAATATTTAATCGTTTCACCATCCTTATAATAAATATTGTTGTATTCCCTTAATTGATCAGATGGACTCTTGGGCTGTCCATAAGTGGATTTGAACCAATAAACCAATTCTTCCCAAGTTCAAAGAATCTTGGGTGGGAGGTCAGAAAAATATGATGCAGCTTTTCCTTTGAGAGAATTGACAAATAAACACATGCAAGTGTCATTATCATTAGCCCCTAAGTTATGAAAAGCATTAGAAAATGCTACCATATGTTCATTTGTAATAAAAATACCATTTCATTAGAATCTAGGTAAATGATCCTTGAATTTTTTTATTGGTTGGGTGGTTGGTACAAGATTCAAGGGAGAAGACACGTGTCAGGGGGTGGTTGTAGCATCTTCCTCGAATTGAAAAAGTCCATGTTTCTTAATGACCTTAGCAGGATTGGTTTTGGATTGTATAGGGACTTGATGACTATAGATACTACCAATCACGGATGAAGCAAAAGGTTGCAAGGAGGAGGAACCTCCAATACCACTACTACTACCCAAAGAGGTCATGTTGAAAGTGATAGGTATGGGTGATGAAGATGAACTGGAAGAATTAGATAGGTTTCACCTAAGAGAACCTTGTTGTGTTGATAAGACAATTTTACTCCTCCGTATTTTTGAAATAGGGGTGACTTCAGTGGACAATCCTCTTCTTCTTCGAGAAATAGGAGAATTAAAGGACATGAAATAAAATATTAAACAGGTAAGAGAAAAGGGTTATTGTTTATTTCTAGGATGCCTTTGCGTGGATTCCCAGCATTCACATATATTTATGTCCCTATCAATTACTTACCAAGTGTGGTCAAGTTCAACACGAGTACTAGCAGTTTCTAAAATAGTATTGAATAAATTCAAGGCTATGTTGATCTGGTCATCAAGACCATTTCCAATATTCAGTTGTCTCACAACATATAGTTGCATGGAAATATCAGTCAAAGAGTAATCGGACAAAACAAAAAAATAAAATACAATAGTGATACAATCAACCAGAGAGATATGGAAAGATATCTCCAGTATGGTCGCCAAATAAATGTTGAGGAAAAAGGTATGAAGAACCTCACTCAAACATTTTCAGATCTTGCTAGGCTAAAACAAGATAATTGGGAATGTTACCTGGGTTTTATATCCTTAAAATCAAAATATTCACTTGATTCACAAGAAATATATACAAGAGATTAAGGCTAGTTTTATCTATTATATGTAATTGTGCAAAAATAAGAAAATAAAATATACATAAGTGTGTTTATGGATAAAGAGACAAGGATAAAAAGAATTTGAAAATATCATTTAAATTACACATGTGAGATAAAAATCATCCATTTGATTTCTTTATATTGATTTCATTCTGAGATACAAAGAAAAAATTCTCTTTACAAACCCCTGCGAGTGTGGGGACCAAAGACAAATTTAGAAGCCTCTGATGGGCAACATACAAAAATACTCGGACAAAAAAAGAAAATTGAAGCTAGAGATCTGGATCGGCTTTCCATAAAAGTATTGTCACTTGACTCTGCAAAATATTCTTTATCAGTCATGAAATCTAATCCATAAACAAGCAAGAATACACATGCTGCCTAAGATAGATCTTACACCTTTAGAAACAAGTTGCCGAAAGATATGATTCAGTTTTGAATCCTGTTGCCTTCAATAAGACCCTGTTGTCATCAAGATGGTTTAGATTTCTAGTAAATTCAGAGAAAATGAATAAAAGAATAATATCACAAGTATAGAGCAAACCTTATATCAGAAGTTCCTTTTTCTCTCTATTCTCCTCCCTTGTCTCTTCCTTTGATTGAGCTTTTATTTTTTTTCCAATAATTTATGTTAGTTCAACTACGTTTCTTTTGGTATGCTTAGTTAGCTTAACCAATAAGTTGAGACAAATAAATAAATAAGGGTCTATTTAAATAATAACTAAATAGGTGAGACCCCTTGTTACTCCAATTGTTCATTTCTTTAATGATCAACAAAATATGAAATATAACACCCAAAAAAATTAACTCCAACATTCGCCTCGTAACTCCCATCCTCATATAAATAGTCAAATATTTTAGTATCAAAATAAAACATGACTATTGGCAAAAAATAGAATTATATCCATGCTTTCTAAAAACGTTATGTCTCAATGTATCTTTGTTGTCCAAAACATTCTGTCATCCTACCAATAAAATATGTCCTAAAAAAATAACATTAAAACCCATATTTACTGTGAGAGGCGGTTTTCCTTTTTTCACCACTGGTTTCCTTTGATCCTTTTACTGATGTATCTTGTGCAACAACCTACGATTGATTGGAATCCTGGGGCTGGATTTCACTGATGACATGGGAACAACTATTTTTAAGGTGGACATGAGAGGACACTAATTCAGAGGAGTCTTTGGAATACTTGGAAGGATCGACCACTCATTTTCCTTTATCTATTTCTGGCTTGGGAATGGAAGTTTTGAGTATCTTGCTTGCATGAGAGGACTAGATTGGTGAGGCAACACAATCAATTTGGGCATTTAGGTTGAATGGTAGTGGAGTAGGGGGCAACAATAATGATATTGTAGGCCAACAATGATGATGTACAATGGGTTGATGGACAATTTCTTTCCAACCATCATTGACAGGTTACTATGGCTATATAGAGACATGGGGGGGGAAACTGACACTAGAGAAGTTTTGATGAGGTTTGAAAGGATGTCTCTTAGGTCTAGGCCGCAAAATCCCTTGGCCAACTAAATTAAAGAATCTAGCTTGGAAAAGTTGATTCAATTCTTGTGGATCAATGTCAAAGTGAATTAAGAATCGTAGCCTTCTATGGCTCCTTTTCCAATTATTACCTCTGCCTCTGTTGGCACCTCTTCCATTGTTTCCCTTGCTAAAAAAGATCATCCTGAAGCAAGATTCAAACTAGAGTATGGAAAAACTTTAACCATTAATTCATTAACACTCTACCTAAATAAAATCAAAATGTTGGCTCTATCATTCACAACAGAAGCACATGCAATCCATCCATCAATAAAATCCTTCACATATTGAATTTAATAATCAATTGCCTTGAAATATGGAGTTACAGGGTCATGGGGAAAATGAGGGGATTTGTAATGAATGAAAAATGATAGTATGGATGAGAATGAATAAATGGATATTGTTTCAAGCAAAATGAAAAAACTTAAAAAAAATGTCTCCATAGCATAATTTCCAATTCCAGCCATCATCCAGTCCTTTTCCATTCCTTTTCAAATGAAATTCATAATAATATAACAAATAATAATTAAATGTTATTGGTAAGATGGTGGGCATATAATCAGAGGAAAAATTAAATTATGAACGAGAATGGAATGATTACTATTCTCTTTTACAAATTATCATTTATTCAATTCCATAATCAACATTAATGTCCTTTGCTGAAACCATATTGAATTTACCATTGTTCATCAAGTTAATTATTTCCAAATCAACATGACAAAAACCCCCACTAACCAATTTTGTTTGTGCCATAACCATTTCTTTAAAAACTTCAACATACAATATCCACGACATAGCAACTTTTAAATTGATCAATATCAAACTCAAGGGAAATCTCGGAACTGTCAAACATTGTAAGTTTCATTTTCTTTTTAAATGGTGGAGTGTTTTTTCGGCAAAACAATTATGGATTCAGATATAAAAGTCAACGCGAAAGGCTTAGAAAAGAATCATAAAACCATCAACTGTTCATTATAAAAAATGCACCATAACCCCAAAATCACTGATGCGAAATCAAACCGGGTTCAAAACCCCAATGCGAGCTTAATAATCATTCTTTCATCAAATCCATACTAACTTCAAAGTTGACCGAGTTCTCTCATGGATTAATAACAAAGTGAGCCATGATTTTGTGGGTTTAATCAATTTTCTAGTGATTGAGTCAAAACAATTAGGAAAGATTTCAAATATGGGTTTAAATTCATTACTTTCTCATTTGTATCTGATGGGGTAAAAACACTTGGGGAAGATAGAGTGGGAATGAGGGGAGGGTGTGGATTGCAAGTGAGACAATAACCATCCCTTCCCACAACAGAATTTCAAAGTGACAACAAGACATAATACGTTGGCCTTCATAACTCTGCAAACATTGGTAATAACAATATGAAAGGACTGTGTGTCTTCCAAGGTTTGGGCATGAGGTGAGGGTGATATACAATAGTCACAAGACCTGACTTCTCTTTCCCCTCTACATAGAAAAACCCCAAAAAATTAATCATAAAATGTGAGTGAAACCGAACGTATTCACCCATAGACATTTGCCAACAACCATATCCCAGTAATACCAACACTTTCTCCAAGCGCAACAAACCACACACTTCAAGTAATAGAATGTCGAACCATATTTTTCAGTTTGAATCGCTTAAATTCCAAAATGGGAGAAAACCCAAATTGAAATGTATTTTATCAAGGCCGCTCACAAAAAATTCCTGTAAACTTTGGAAAACAAACACATTCTGCATGAAAACTTTGATATCCAACAAGACGATTTTTTTGGAGTAGAGCCCACAATCCTTGAATGAAGGGATAAAATCCACATACCTAAAAGAACAATTTTTTTCCTCCAAGGGTTGAGTACAATGGAGGCACTAATAACCAGAGAAACCAAAACAAGTGCGAGAATTATAGTGAAGGTTGTAGCTTCGAGGTAGGATAAGGACGACGTGCAGTAAATGCACATCACTTCCCATATTCTCAATTAAATTCCATCAACCACATCCAACTCTAGAGCACACTTAGCCTCCAAAACCATGCTCTAACATTTTCAACCACACTTTAAACATTTGCCAAAAAAATTCAATCATCAAGAGTCGGGCTCAAGGTCGATGCATAGATCCAATTTATTATATGCCCATCATATACTTAGCATCAAAGTAAACATAACCCGCATTTTTTGCTAATGGAGATTACCATACCAGATAAAAATAAATCACCCAAATATACCATAAGTTTGCATGTCGCCTGCACTTAGTATTCGAATAACATATCAAAATCTAGGAGTAGCAAGAGTAAAATGTATAATGAAATAAACATTCCCTTCACTCGAAATCAAATTGTTAATACACCCAATCATCCATTAACAACAAATAGAACCAGGTTAGGCTCTTTTCTTTTACTTTCAAACTGTGAAATTCTTCTTGTAAGGTAATCATGAGCGCAACTTGAAGATGTTAACAAGAGGAACCATTTTTCTCCCTTATTACTGTTCTAAATGGGTCCCACCTATTTAGTATTATTAATAAATATATAATAGCAATAATGCATTGCAAGTCATTTGCAGGCATGGATTTTATGTTGTTCTTTTTTGGGTGTAAACAAGGGGGCCACTTGGGAAACACTCCTAAACTTGTGGTACGATTCACCCAATAGGTCACTTTGTTAACCCTCCTATACCTAAAGTTGGAAAATTGCATAGGGTCTTTGAGCACTTGTTTATTTTGATGAGGTGGTTTGGATGTACATGCTTAGATGGATCTTTTATTGATTTGATTTACTCATCATGATGCATTTGACTTGAGATCCTTTGAGGGTATATTCATTGTCTTTTCAGGACTTAGTTGGTGAATAGTTTTGGAAGAACAAGCCTAGCTTGGGCTTCCTTGAGGCTTGAATCCCATAGGTTGGATGCCATGGCCTACACACCAGACAATGATGATAGATTTTGGAGGCTTGAGGAGACACCTTGGAGGACCTAACCCAATGATTTTATCTTAAGGATAAAATGTTAATTTTGAAAAGGTTGATGTCACCCTAGGGCTAGGGTTGGGGTGTTGATGTTGGTTGACTTGACACTTGGCACGTTTTGATGGATGAGGGTTTGACTTGGAGAAGAAAGGCCTAGCACATGAGAAGGAGGCCCTAGAGGGCCCAACAAAGTTTAGTTTCCAGTCCAACGACTTGCAAAAGTGCCAAAACATTTCCCTAAAGGGGTGGCGTCATGCTTCTTTAAGGTTTCTTAGGTGCATTTTAGGGTTAAATTTGAATTTTATAATGTAAATGGGCAAAGTAAGGGTTGTTTTCCCCTTACTTTGTGGTTTAAGCTAAAATTGAGTGGACAAACACTTGTAGTAGGATTTGTATATTTAGATCATTTCATTTCATTTTCATATAATAACTCTCCCATCTTAGAGAGGATACTTGGCTGAAATGTGTGCCCTAATTGGGAAATTTTATCTATATCTCTTGCTACTATATTTTGCTATGGTTTTCTTTGGGTATTGGATCAAGAAGTAAGGTGCTATCTTTCTTGGAGACTATTTCTTGCTTTTGTGGTGGATTTTCTTGGTTAAAAGGAGTTCATCTTGTTAATGCTTGGACTAGGTAAGGAGTCTTTCATGTTATTGCTTCTTTTCTCGGTCACAAGGTTAATTTGCTAATATTTTGGGGAGTATAAGGGCATACAACCCCACTAAGCACATCATAATTGTCTTGGAATAATTTGTTGCACAAATGAATACTAGGAGGAGTAAAAGGGTCTACACCGTCCTAGGGTTTTCCTTAGCTAGTTTTTCTTAATTTTGGGAGTAAAAGGGATTACACCCCCAAGGAGATAGCTTAACTAGATCTTTCATTTTTAAAAGACTCCATAATCAAATAGTTAAATTCACTAATCTCTTGCATTGGAGAAATAAAATCATTGCATTGGGATAAGTAGAACTACGAGATATTGGAATTGTCTAAGTTGTAAACTTTTCCTTGTGCTTTAAGATTGATTAAGCCACTAGGTCATTTTGATTGGTCAAGGATATATTGTTGTTGTTACAAAATTATGCTACATCCATTAGGGCTGTTGCAAACTCTCCTTTTCAAGCTTAATTTCTCACACTTATACCGTTGAAAAATAGTTGGAAACTTGTTATTGTTTATCTACTTGATATTGGCTATTGTTGGGAAAGTTGTTGGTTAGTTTCTTGGGGTAAAAGTTGATGCTGTAGAAAATATTTGCTACATCCATTTGGATGCTTTGAAAAATCTCTGAAAAAATCTTTTTTCATCCTTGATTCTCCATCAAAACTTGTGCTAAAGTATTGGAAAGTTATCTATTGGTTCAGTGCTTCATTATCCAATAATTACTTGATAGTTTTGATGGTTATTTCTAAAGTAAATGATTGATTCCATTGTTGATATATATATTTGTTTACTACTGTAATTTAGGACAGCAAGCTTCACTTGCTTGTCTCTTTGACATTTAGGATTCTATCTTGGTTATTTGTCTTGTCTCGGGCATGTGTAACACTCTGGTGGAGGTACCCAAGGCTTTGGAAACCATCCTCCATCCTCGAGACTCATTATCAAGCCTTTTCTCATTTAGTATCTTGACCTATAGGGACTCCATTTCTATACTCTCACTTTCCACTTCATTTCCCCTTAGGGTCACTCGGGACTTCCACTTGCGTTGGATTCTTCCTTCACAAAAGTGAGGGAGGGTTTATCTGAGGTGATAGTGGGTAATCTCTCCCACCGCTATTGCCATCCAGTGGATTGGGTCAAGATTTTCCCAACCTACAGTTTGCATGATAAAAAATGGATTTGAGGCTTTTAATGTATAAATGTTATCAAAGAAAGGTGTTGTTATATTGCCAGATATATATGCAAATGCTAATGATGTGATTGTCATATATTTTTAGTGGGTTCAGGTAAATAAAGATGGGAGTAACTTTCTATTTTGTGATAGTTAATTTGAAAATGATAAAATCTTATGTGATTTGGAATAGATTGGTAGGTTGCATGGTGTTTTAATTCTTCTCCCCATTCTAGGTGAATCTTGGGATAGATATTTCTAGGATGATAAGTATTGCATTTATTTTCATTGCAGCCCTATTTGATGTAATTCGCAGGACAATTTTGTTGATTTGTATTGGTCACAACTCTATGTTGATATTACACACACGAATGTTATTGTAACTTTACTTTATGTTTCTTTGATTGTAGAATATCCAAGGTCTTAGGTGGGATGAACCTCATATTAATAACAAACTGCAAACATATGTGATGCCCACTTTCATGGATATCAAGGATATGCGTAAAAAACATACTTGTGAACTACGAGTGGGGGAATTCTCACTTGGAATGGAGTGTGTGGCTCCTATAACTAACTTACGAGGTTGGGAGGTATAAATATTACTCTTGAGAAGTTGATGAAGATTATAGAGACCCTTTGTCAAAGGGTGTATGCTATTGAGTTCTCGACAACAGTATTTTGGGGAATGCATTCCCTTCATTCATTTGATAGTCGATGTTATTGATTTCACAAGGGTGGTTGCCACTGTAATAATATAATATATTTATTTATTCATTTAAATTTGATGCCAATCAATTCATGACTGGCTTCCATTCTAGTGCAAAATTTATTCCCTCTATTTATATCAATTTCATGCCATTGATTACATATGACTAGCTTCCATTGTAGTGGGGAATTTATTCCATTCATTCATTCAAATCTTGTCCATGATTATAGTTTGCAAAGCTTTGTCCTTCCACTTTGATTTTGGAAGTTATTAAAGTCTCTATATGATACCATAACTATTAAAACACAAGCTCGTTCCACTTTAGGGTGTGATATTTACAACTATCATTGTCATCACTGCAACTTCCATCTTATTGTACAATCTGCAAGCAATTTGTTTTTTATGCATGTTTGTTTGTTTTCTTGTTTATTTTTCTTATCATGCCTATGTTTGTTTTCTTGTTTGGAGTTGTGTAATTTTTACGAGTATAATATAGCTTTCTTTTATCTTTTCTACTATTTGTAAACATTGTTCTCTCGATTTTAGAGGCTTCATAATTCATTGTTGATAGAGACATTGATTTGAAGTTTCCTTATGGAGATGAATGATATTTCTTTGTGTCATCACTGCAACTTCCATCTTATTGTACAATTTGCAAGCAATTTTCTTTTTATGCATGTCTATTTGTTTTCTTGTTTACTTGTCTTATCATGCCTATGCTTGATTTATTGTTTGGAGTTGTGTAATTTTTATGAGTGTAATATAACTTTACTTCATCTTTTCTATTGTCTGTAAACGTTCTTCTCTCAATTTTAGAGGCTTTATAATTCATTTTTGATAGAGACACTTCTATGAAGTTTCCTTATGGAGATGAATGCTATTTCTTTGTGATCAATTTTGTGTTTGGGTTTCTTCATCTATAACCTTTTATGGTCTTGATTGGCTCTTCTTTCTTGTAGTTACATATTTTTTTGTAACAATTCATGTTACTACACTTCTGCAAGATTTTCCCATTACCACTGCCTTGTTTGCAGTCCTCAACAAAGGTACAATATGGGCTTAAAGATTTTCCATTCAATTTCTTATGATTATGTATTAGCATCCTCCCTCTTTTTGTTCCTAGTTCTTATTGATGATATTGCATGTTAAGTAGATACTTTTGGTTTTGTGTGAGTGATCTTGTCGGTGTGTAGGTGTATTACATGTGGACTGTTGGGAAGACACTCTTATGTGATATAACATACTTATTTAATCTCTTTGTTCTCCCTTTTTACATGGGATGTTTGTGATTCCATGCTACCATACTTCTACTAGAAGATCTCCCATTATCATTGCCTTGAAATCCTTGACAAATATATAGTATGGGCCTAAATATTTTCCATTCAAGTTCTTACGATTAATGTATTAACATTCTCCCTCACTTTATTACTAAATATGATTGATTGTCTTGCATTTTAAGTAGATACTTTTGAATCTATGTTAGTGATATTTTGGGTGTATATGTGTATTCCATCTAGAATGTTGGGAAGGAACTCTTATGTGATAACCCATCTCTCTCTCTCTCTCTCTCACACACACACACACACCCTTTTTACATGGCATGTTTGTGATTCATTCATTATTCCTCTTATAACCAATATGGATGAAACAAGCAAAGTACATCCATAACTTTAAAAAATGATATGATTGACCTCTTACATCTCATGTAGAAAAAAGGTTGCCATTTATTAATTACCATATCTTGGAAAATAAGCTAGCTTAAACCCATTTAAACCCTATACCTATCAAGCTCTTAGAGGGATTAAATCCATATTGGTGAAAACCTTTCCATAAGTTTTTGTATCAAAAAAATGTTTGCACCTCGAGGGATTTGATCCCTCTCTACATTTTGAAAGATTAAGGATTAAGATGGATCTAACCTAGATATTTAACAATTTGTACATGAGCCTTTGTTGACAAAAAAAATCCCCTAGAACATTAAAAGCCTTGAAATCTAACTAAATCTGTTGTAACCACCATATCCAAGGTAAAAATTTCATAGCCCTAATGTGAATTAAAAATATTGGAATTCCAAAATTAATAGCGCCATCATGGTGACTAAAACCATCACAAAAATTGTGATGACTTCTTGACTCTTGAAATTACTAGGTAAATGAAAGAATTTGATTATTCAGATGCTATACTAGTGTGTTATGAAGCCCACTATTGTTGTACTCATGGTGGTCCCATATAATTTCTAAATTTATGTCTAAATGAGGACCTTGGACTTACATAATGATATGCAAAGAGAGTTGGACACATAGCTATCATATGAGCTTAAGAGAAAAAACAATCTTTATGGGCCGTGATAAAAATTGCATTTTTTTCTCCAAATCCGAAACAAGGTTTCAATTGTGATAAGTTGCGATGCAAATTATAACTCAATGGACTAGAGTAATTTATCTCCTAGAAGAGTCACTTTTTAGGATTTAAGATTGGGAGGTAGATGGTCATAGAATTATGAAATCTACTACCTTATATTTGGTAGTGGTAGAACCAATAGATATTCTTGAGTGATTCTAGTTTGTTGCAAAAGGGGCACTTAGAGTGACCAATGTCTATATGAGCAATGTTATCACTCTAAGAGTCACTCTAGGTTACATATCAAGTGAGCTTGGTAACTTAATCAGATGTTCAAATAAAGGTATAAAATGGATCAAGTCGAATGACTTGGCTATAAAATCACTCACTTCAGATACACATGAATACACTCAGACATATAGGGCCTTCAACTATAATATTCAGATAGTTTTTTAAATATGAAAATGGATGAAGAATACTAATTATACCAGCAGAATCACACACGCAATAACATATATGATTGGCTAGCTATAACAAGTAAAATACTTGTGATTCTAGTTTACCAATGCAAAGACAAGATGGCAGTTATTAATCATTGAATAAACATAAAAACATGAACATGTGTTCACTCACAGGTACAAAATAGAAAGAAAGATGAAAGTTTGAATAGATACAGTGAAAGAATCTTATATTCCAATATGTATTCAAAGTGTCGTTCATACAAGAGTTTAGTCAAATCTCCAAAGTCGAACCTCCCCCCCCCCCAATGTAAAATTTATGGGATAAATAGCCTTACAATCCTTAACTAAGATCCTCTAAAGATGGATCGAATAGCTAAACATATGCTTAGATTTGATCTGTTTACAGAAAAATAGGATGAGATCCTATTTGTAAAGGATAAGTATCCCTTTCCAATATTAGGTCTTCGATTGCCACATGAGCTTCCTTGAGGCTATAAGAGTCTTCCTTGAGCTATATCCACCACCTGGGCTATGAGTCACTATTTCAAAAGCTGAAGAAAAGGTCAAAAATTGACCAAACCCTCTCTATGCTAAAATCTGTCAAGGTTGCATCATATTACATAAGAAAAGAATAGTTTGTGTTGAAAATCCTTCCTCGAAATGAATATTTACATATTCAAGATGCTTGAGGGCTTGTTCTTGGTGAGAGGAATTCAAAAAATTTGAATACAACAAAGGCTTGAAGCAATATGGCCCCTTTTCAACCTGATGAGCAACATATTGAACAATCTCCAACTGTCGTCATATCCGAAGGGTTGCTTGCTTGAGGTGAAGATGCTTCTTCCTTTACTTTACACTCCTCCAAGGTTGACATTTTTTTACAACATGGAGCTTTGTTGACTACAAATCAACTTGTGCATGTACGTTTTTTCTACTGAATGCTAACCTTCTCTTTATACTCTTTTGAGTTTCACTAGCCACACAAGAATCCAATGTATAGTTCTGCTTCCAATCTTTGACCAATATCAAGCGAAAAACAATCCTCTATTTTTCCTCACAAATAGCCTTGAGTGAATCAATGAAACACACCTAGATGTCTCCAAACAAAGGCATATTAATGGCCTTTGATCTTTTCTTTGTTGTTGCATTCATAATTACATAGAGCTAGGTTGCAAGTTTCAATGATTTAATCACCTCTATAAATTGTGCATTTGTCACTTAAAGGTAGAGATCCGCCTTCTATGCAATTCATCAATCAATATGTTGATCACAGGGTGCATGATAGGCTCACCCAAAAGAGAGAGATCATAATGCACAAGATTCAGGCTTTACTACCAACTATTACATTAGTTGTCTTGAATATAACCTTATGTCTTCAACAACTTCAAGACAACTTTCTATCTCATGTAGTAACTTCTCGAAAATGGTTTGAAGGAGCACATACCCTTGTTGTCCTTCTTAAATTCAATGACAATCTAATGGACAACTTACTCACAAAGGGAAAAAAAATCTTGGACAATAGTTGATGACTTTGCGTTGTTAAAATATGGACATCCATGGGAAATACTAACTATGTTAAGCAAAATGTAATTGCTTCATTGATGTCATGGCTAGTGCTTACCTAGACACACATCATGTGATCCTTGAACAATTTAAAACCAAGCTTGTCAACAAATATTGTTCCTTGAACAAATTAAAACCAAGCTTGTCAACAAATCTTGTTGTTGATATCATAGTACTCTGGCCTGCAATCCATTAATTTAGAAACTTTGAGGTCTTGCACATGAAAAGGCAAGAGAACACGTACTTTCACCGTTGAAACATGAGTTACTATTGAACCCCACTATCACTTCTGATTTTGAGCTGGTATTGTGTAAGCTTCACACCTGTTTAATCAAAGCAATGATCTATCGCTTATTACTAAATTTTAGATACCTATCGCACGCCATACGACTAGGTATAGGGTTTATTTTTTTATTTTACTCATTTGAGAAAAATCCCACATGCAAGAGGATAACAACGATTTTGTTGTTTATAGCCAGTGATACTGTCGTAGTTATTAAATGAGTTAAGGAAAGGTCTGGTGTGTTTGGTGCTGGACTCTGTGTAAGGTTAAGTGTTGGCTTGTGGAATCGATGCATAAATATGTGGTATGTCTTGAGATTAGTGGTTGACACTTAAACACACACTACTATGTGTAAAGTTAAGTGTTGGCTTGTGGAATCGGTGCATAAATATGTGGTATGCCTTAAGATTAGTGGTTGACACTTAAACACACACCACGATAAAAGATGGCTAAATAAAACAGATAAAGTTTCTATTTTTATTTAAAATATGAGAAACTATAAAAGTAAAGATCACCCATTTTTGGTAAAAGACGGCTAAATAAAACAGATAAAGTTTCTATTTTTATTTAAAAATATGAGAAACTATAAAAGTAAAGATCACCCATTTTTGGTAAAAGATGGCTAAATAAAATAGAGAAAGTTTATATTTTTAAAACTATAAAAGTAAAGATCACCCATTTTTGGTAAAAGACGGCTAAATAAAACAGATAAAGTTTCTATTTTTATTTAAAAATATGAGAAACTATAAAAGTAAAGATCCAGGGAAGCTGATGAAAAAAATGTTTTTTTTTGCCATGCAGGTCATAGGAGTTTCTAGCCAAAAGCAATCAATGGGAGCTTGTCAAGATTTACTGGAAACTTTAGAAATCATGAAATTGGCTAAAGATCGGGGAAAAAGGCAAATTTAGCCTAAATTTTATGAAGGTGCTAAAATTTTATCAATACATTTTGAGTGCTAACAAGCAAGACAATGGGCAATAAGGCTACCCCTTGGGATGAGGGACTAGGTGAAAATGATACTTAGGTTTAACAAATGATTTCCATAAAGTCCTTAGCATAAAATGACAAGTGGTCTAATTGGATTTAAGTCCAATTTTTTAGGACACATCGAGCATTATCCTCCCAACTAGCCATCAATACTTATATTTTGCCTTATATTTTGGAATTACTTTTTTTTTTTAATTTCAAGGAAATGTTGTCAATTGTACAATGCATGTTATAGATTTTCATTGTAGGGAAAAAACAATTTTTTGTTGGAATTCTGATGAAAAGAAATGGAACTTTTTGTTGTAGATAAATCCATTTCATCGGCAAATTGTCCATCAATTAAACGAAAGTTTGTCGGAAGTTCTAATAGACTTCCGATGGACTTCCTTCGGAGACATTCGTCAAAGTGTTGACGGACCTACAAAGAAATTCCATTGGAGAAGTCTTTCAGACTTTGAAGTTGATAATTGTCAAACTTATGACCGAAACATAGTTCATCGCTCATTTGACGACACATTTTTGACAAAAATGGGTTGAAGGTGTCGTCACACGTGAGACGTTTTTGCGATGCAAATTTGTCAATAAATTTTTGGAAATTGAGCCCAGTGTACTAGTGTTTCTAGCAATGTCTCAAACATTCATAGTAATATCATTGATGAACCAAGAAAATAAAGAAATGTAGAGATAAAAAAATTGACACCAAAAACTTTGAGAAATATCTTCTATTAATGGCTTGTACAATGATCTCCAACAATTAACAATGATTTGGAATGCGAGGAGAGCCTCTATTTATAGGGGAGGCTTCTACTTCATTCTAATTCTTTATTAATTCTTTTACTCAAAATTATCTTAGAAGACCAAAAAACAAGAGTTGTCATCCACACAAAGAAGGACACCAAGTCAAAACATAATCAAATGATGCCACATGTAAATAAAACCCTCATGCAAGAGGAACATCTCACAAAGAGTGGGGCTGATTTTCTCTCCTAGCACGCATTCCAAAGAAAGTTTGATGTGGAGGCCTTAAAACAAGGTGAAGTAACCTCCTAAGCAAGCAATGCTCCAATGTTCCTTTCTTCCAAGTGGAAAGACCTCATGAAAATGTGGAGAATGATCTCAAAAGTGGATGACCTCCTCATAATGTGCTGAAGGAATCATGAAAAATAGTCTCCAAGGAATGATCAAGCCCTCAAGTTAAGAAAAGATTCTCCACAAGGCAAGGAAGATGCATCTCCAAGTCAAATAATCACCCAAAACACACACATGGATGTCATAAACCCCACACGTGTGGGTTGGCCCTTAAATCATGTGAAATACCTCCAAAAGTGGTGAAAGAAGAGGAGCACTCTAGAATCCCAATGTGGCGTGTGTACAGGATGTCCATGTGTGCAAAAGTATGCCAAATGTGCCTTGGAGGATGTGACCAATGCCTCAAAATATGTGTACTACCTCAAGAACTATGGCATTACCTTGAGAGATGTGAAACTGAGTGAACATATGCATAATCATCTATGAAAATAGATGAAAAAAGTGTGATGTATACATAGGAGAGGGATCCATGCTTAAGAATACACAAGTGTGTTATACATAGCTATGAAAAACTTTACAAAGAGAAACACTTTCACATCAAATACTAAGGGGTAAGAGACCATGCATCTCTCCTAGATCATGTGTCCTAGTAGATCCACCCCAAGATAGTTGCATACCTAACCCAAATCACAAACGACCGACATAATGAGAGTTACCAACATCAAGGGCAGTGGAACCTAGCCATAAAAGAAAATCCTATCTTGAGATGGGGACTAAAAGGACGATCCATGACCGACCAAATGGGGTCTAGACATACCACATAAGCCCCCTACCAATACTTAGAACATAAAATAATAGTCCAACACAATACATGAGTGAAAATAC
Source organism: Picea mariana (assembly GCA_032191745.1). Taxonomy (NCBI): domain Eukaryota; kingdom Viridiplantae; phylum Streptophyta; class Pinopsida; order Pinales; family Pinaceae; genus Picea; species Picea mariana. Next base: position 5,042 of record JASDQU010031293.1, on the reverse strand, counting down.
AACCACACTTTTGGCTCATCATGGTACAATAAAGAACATAATTTGCTCATATGATGGTCCATATTTGGCAGAAAAGTGTAAGGTACATTAAGGTGAATCTGAGGTCTAACACTCATAAAAGAGATGTCAAATATCATCAAAAGGCTTAAGGCCCATAATTAGTTATACATTGATTTCTAATGGTTTGTTTAATGAATCATCATTGATAAACATTGCATATACGTTTGTTTCTTCAAGTTCCTCACTAGCAATCAAATCCATTTCTTTGTAAGGAAGAGGAGACTCAGAGCTTCCAAGCAAACAAAAATGGGATTTAGGAATATTGTTTTCCACAATGATTCTCAACTCCATTCACATTCTATCATGTATCAATACAATATTCATATAAGATATCATCAAACCCAGTTCTTAATAAGAGTTTGTCATCCTCACTATCTCTGGGATCCATTTATTTGCAACGAGGTAACAATAATTTTGAATCCCTAGTCATAGGAATAGAAGACTCAAAGCCATCTTGAAAACACAAATAGTTTAGAAATGTTGTTTCCTACATAATAATTCTCCACTGGTTGAAAATTACCTAATGTATAAATATGACTTGGATACAACATATTTGGTAAACATATCATGATTTATCATTTCCCCTTCCAAGTAAACCAAAACTTATGAAGCTCTCTTTGCTTGAACAAAAATATGCACCATCTTCCAAAACACAATTGAAGATTGGTGATGACAATCCCTTATCTTCAACGAGGCTTGAAGATATGTTGTATCCAAGTGCTCTAGGTACATAAGGTAATTTGAATTCAAGTGATAATAATTTGTAGAAAAATACCATTCTTGAGTTTGGTTTTAGTTTTCCATATGCCTCTTAGTCTCCTCTAAGCATTATTATTTTCTGACAAAAAAGTGGATTCTAGGGTTGTTTAAAATGGATTCTATTATGTGTGACCATGTCTTATGATATTTTGTATGAAGGTATTGTCGATACATGAGAGAATGTGTAAGGAGTTGAGAATCATTATGTAGAGCCAAAGTTGATTGCCACAAATTCTTGTTGTTGGACCTTGCACTTTCCCTTTGGGCCATAATCCCACCTTTCTCCTTCAGAATGTCTTCGCAATATTCAAATTGGCAACAACACATTAAGGTTGGCATGTGTGGGGATTTTGTAAGGGTGATGCACATTGCATCTCACCTCCATCTAGTTATACTATGATGGCTTTGTTGAGTTGACATATGTGGTTTAAAAAGCATGAAACGAGGCACCATGCATAAATTGACATTGATCATGAACCTAGGGGATAGCTTGGAAAGAAACTCCCCCATTTTCCCTTAATCTTTCCTCACTCAATCTTGTGGCCCTGTTGGAGAGGGTGTTTGCACAACGATTTAGTGCCCTCAAGGCTTGGAAAAATGTTATATCATTAAACTAATGAGTCTCCTTTTTTTATTCTAGCAATGATCCAGGCTAGCTTACTGTCAAATGAGATTTTCTTGTTGTTCATAAGTCTGATAATTGTAGATGAATCTCCAATAACAACCATAGTCTCTGCTCTCGTCACATTTCTAGATAGGAGTCCATAAAAGAGAGTAAACACTTTTGTTTGTTTTTTTGTGGTTGTCCCTAAAATCCATTCATAAGTCAATTATTTTTTCCTCCCAAGATCAAGAATGATCCTCATGCACCTGCCGCCCTTGTCCTATTGTATTATAGATTTTTCTAATTTTTTTTTTAATTTAATTTTTAAAACAATATTTATATAATTACTATTTTTTTCTTTTATCACTCCATTACTTCATGAATTTATAATTTTAACTTTTTAAATAACTAAAAAATATATCCAAATTCATAATTCTATTTTTCTAAATAATTAAAATATACCTTATAAATTGTCCACCAATTTATATTGTATTTTAAGATCGTTACCTTGTTCAATAATTTATTCCTAATATACATTTTAATAATTTATTCCTAATATACATTTTGTTTAGGTAATTAAAAATTTGTTTTTAAATGATATATAAAATATTAACCTATAAATTTTTAATCTTGACCTATATATGAATTATATATGAATTATTGACCTTGTTAATAATTTATTCCTAATATACATTTTGTTTAAGTAATTAAAAATTTATTTTTAAATGATATATATATATATATATATATATATATATATATAATTCAATATAAATCCATGCTCTATTAAACTAACTTTGCTCTATTAAACTAACTTTGAAAGAGAAAACAATTGTAATAGATAAAAACAAATTGACAAGAAGGTCATGCAATCACAATTGTTGTTCTATAACAAGAGATGATGACAATACAAGTAATAATGAGGATAATGTAAGTCATATTATTATTAGTCCCTGCCCTTTGGGATGAGGGACTTATAGTAATCAATTTTTTCTTCAGTATTAATTTGGCACACAGATCAAAACTTCTATTCAAAGTTTCAAAAATTTTATTTCAAGGCCAGAGAAATTTTGAGGCCTTATTTGGCCTCATACTGAGGCGAGGCATTTCGTTTAAAACTTAGGCAGGCCTATATAACATTTCTTCATTTGGATTAATGCTAGCATTAAAAGTTAGTATTACTTTGCATTAAATGTTTGTGTTTTATTAATTCTAAGTTTTCCTAAACTACACTGAACGCACCATATGTATCCTATGTTTTCAGGAGCTTTTATCTAAACACCATATGGCGTGCATGCAAGGATCCTTAGTCACCGTCACCATGCAAGGATCATGAGTCACCATGTGATCTTTTAGTCTTTAACTAGAGCAGCAGTACCAGGTGTAACGACATGCATGTTCTCTCCTCTTGTATGATATGTGGCTTTGACAGGCCCATGAATCCGAGGCCAGAGACTGGATGCGAGCAGACGCTTAGACGTCCTCAATCATGGAAGATGATGAAGAAGAAGGCCGATGAAGAATAAGGCCGAGGGATCGGATCGGTCACCTCCACGGAGACCGGAAGCATTTTCCGTCCATGGAGAGGTTGACCGGAGGGCTCTGTTATTATCGAACCATCGCTCAAAGTCTCAGAGTATGCGCAGAAGGAATTTCCAGAGAAAGCCGAGCAGGGTTTCGCTAGCGGCCGATTGCCGAAGAAAATAAGAGAATTTTGATTCAGATAGCCTGAAGTATCAGGATGTGTGCCCTTCACCTGATGTTGTGTGCCCTTCACCTGGAGTATCAGGTTGTGTGCCCTTCTCAATAGAACAAAGAATACAACTGCATGTCACAGCCCATGGATACAGAATATAGCAGTAGCATCATTCAAACTCAAGGTATGGTTTCAATGAATATGTATTTCATGATATTCACTCCAACTAGATGAACTGCAAAATTCAAAGTAGTGAATGGATAGCGTTGTCGCTATTGTAATTGTTTGTTTCTTGAAAGTATGCAAAGTAAAGTCGGGATGAACTTCTAAGAAATTAAATATCAAGTAACTAAGCAATTAAATTAAAATGCTACGCAGAAGAGTGCTTCTTCCATTAAAAAAAACAATGAATTTCATCAGTGTATAAACTAAAATTCTCACGTATATATATCCTCTGGAAATGTTGAAGCCTATAAAGATGTATCCGTTCAAGTGGACGGTGTGTGTTCAATTGTTTTATTGGCATGTATAGAATTAAATTAGTTAGTTTCTCAAATTGCCTATCAATTTTTATATCTTGATTTGGTGTGTAAAGCAAGAGTGAGTTAAAACTTGTCATACAAATACATTTGGTGACCACAGTAACATTAGAACTTGCAGAATTTAGTTAAAGGTATTGAATAACCATGCACAAGAACACAAGAAATATCCATGATCACAAGAAGAATAACCATGCACAAGGTCTTGAATAACCATGCACAAGAACACAAGAACACAAGATCACAAGAAGAATAACCATGCACAAGAACACAAGAAATATCCTAGGAAACCCTTCTCAACAAGGGAAGAAAACCCATCCAATCCTTTGTTATATTCCTTAAGAGAAAGATCTCCCACGCCATCACCAAACCTAGCACACAAGAGGGTGTTGCAATTCTCATAATTTCAGACCACAACTTCTGAAATCATGAGATGACACAATGATAACTGTGTTTCCTCAATGGGGATTCACCTTTATTTATATAAGACTTGTTACATCAAATGATATGTCTATTAGCACAATAGGGATGACCTCAATAACTCAAAATATAATTAATAATTACCATATTAATTATCTTTTACATTAATTATTAATCACATTAAGGTGGGAATGACATGTACCATTTACATTACAATTAGGGTTATAGGCAGGTCTGACTCTTGAACAATATAGCAAGGGATCTTATACACCCATTAGTGATCATCCACTAGGGGCACATCCATAGGGATGTCCATATCTCTGGCTCACTGCATTACACAGAAGAACCACTTCTTCACTAGTTCTCAACCACTAGGATCACGTTCACCTGTGCTCGTCCACGGGCATGTCCACTCAACAGATCTTCTTTCCCACTGGATTACACAGGAGAGTCATCTGGAGTTTCTCGTCAACTCTTCTTCTCAGAGGAGGCTAATACATCATCTTCATTTATGTTCTCATGACGATGCACCCAACACTTTCGGATTTCACACATTCACCTTATGCTCAGCCACATGCACGTCCAACTCTGCAGATCGCCTTTCTCACCGGAGAATCATCTAGAGTTCTTCTCAACTCTCATAATGGAGGAGGTCATATCTACATTCTAGCTCTGTCTCAAATAGGAACCACACACCCTTCTCAGGGGCTTTCTCTCAGGTTTGTAAGCTGTAGAAAGTTGTTGGATCATGTTGTCATTGATGTGAATGGTTTGATTATTTGGGAGATTGTTGGATCATACACCATTGATGCAAATGGTTTGGTTTGATTGATGTCATTGATTGATGTCTAAGTAATTGATTGATTGATGATTGATGAACAATGTATATGCATTGATGAGAATGATAGATGTCCAAGTGGAAACCAATTGATAAAGATGGATAATTGATATGATGCCCTTGATG
>JASDQU010031290.1:0-22283 GCA_032191745.1 Picea mariana | reverse complement strand
CGGTTAGTACGACTAAGAGCGTGACCTAGCCTCCTTAGTTGGTGCCCTGAGATATTGGGCAGAGTACTATTGTTGGACCCCACACATATATCATAGATCTATAGCACAAGGCAAACCCTTTTCTGTAGAACCCTTGAATACCCTAACCCTTGGGACGAAAACGAAAAACTGAACAGACAAGATCTATTCCCGCACAACTATGTCTCCTGCATTTGGATTGCGAAATTACTACACATTTATTCCTGTTAAGCATTTGGGCATTTTGTCACTGTAGTATTCTTCAAATCGGATTATAACTTCGTAGGAGTAAAAAAAAATTTGGCACCATTATTTGAGACCTATTCCATTGGATTCCTCTCTTCTCCCTTATCGCAGTCATACCTATCATTTTTCAGCAAAAAGAAAATTCTCATGGACCCGAGCCCCTTCCAACACCCTTATTTGGGATTTACCCCATTGGATTCCACTCGTCGCCCTAATTGTTGTAATACACTTCACCCATAACCCATTTTTTGTGTGGTCCCACCCGCCCCTTTTCGTGTTTCCTCTTCATCATGGCCCACACCCGTAGCCAATAATTGGAAGCTTGCTTCAATTCCTTGCACTCTAATTTCACAAAAACCCAACAAGAAGTGAGACAGCTCAGTGCCAATGTTTCCACCGTCAATAACATGCATTCCTCCATCGACACCAAAATGAAGGACCTCAAACAAGACCTCACTACATGTTGTTCCTAAGTTTATACTTTAAGGCTCTAAAGTATATTGTCAAGGCATCTGGAAAGATAGAGGAAAAGAGGACAGAAAGGACAATTATTTAAAATATAAGGACTAAAGTTGGTTTCTCAACTGTCTCTGTCTAAATTCCCAGTTTTCTTGAATGTTGATATCTCTCTCAATTGCAGCCCATGAACGTTCTAACTCAACCCGATTACTAGTCGTTTGTAAAATGGTGTTAAATAAATTTAGAGCGATGTTGGTTTGATCTGAAAGACCAGGTTCAACGTTAGGCTGCCTTGAAACTGGTACTGTCATGAGGGATAAAAGATAAGGGAGATATAATTTTAGGCTTAGTTATCTCTAATTCACAAAGTAAAGAGAACGATTTTAAAACATGAATTAATGAGATGGCTGAATCAAAGGTTGTTTCTTGTATCTGAGTTAAAATTTAAAGAAAAGGAAACATAAATGATATGAAGAAAACATAAAACTACTAACAAGGTGAGGTATCAATTTAAGAGGAATATCACGTTGTAATAGGAGACTATGAAGCAAGAAAGATATTAATGAAGCATATGATGTTGCAATCTAAACATTTTCAAGTCTTGTATCGATTGATAACCGATGCAGAGGAAAAACTGTAAATGATCTAGATAACAAGAATAATTATTTCCACAGTAGGGGTTGTACTAAATTGTAGTCAAGCATTCATTAATAAAATACATGAAAGAATGATGAAAAGACAGGGGAACACATAACTCAAACTTGACAAAATCCAAAATCTTCAATCTGCTTTTCTATTAATTCAGAGTTTTCTTTTAGATGTCTTCGTCACAATGCCCTTTTTTAGAAAAAGAAAAAAATCCTTGGTGCAGTCTTCTCTCCCTTTATTTATACAAGATCATCACTCCTTGATGGTTAGCGATCTCATACATTTTAGGAAAAAAGAAAGAAAAATAGTTACAAAACTGCAACCTTAATTGTTGCACGATTAACTTTTCGTTGGTCTATCATTTCAAAAGTATAAGATTTTGAACGATACTTCATTGTTTAGTTGAAGTATCTCCCTCTTTTGAAATTATACATTCAACACACTTCTCTAAAAAATGGACAAAAATTATGGGTGGTGTCGTGAGATTGTTAGTTTCAAATAGATAAAACTTTCTTTGTATCTTTGGAAACTAGTCTTCAAAACCTTTATCGGCAGACCTGATCATTTGCAACTTTAAATTAGGTTGTATCAACCATCTGTCTATCTGGTTGGTATTGATTTCACTCAACTATGAATTTTTTGCTTGAACCTCCTGTAACCTCTCTTTGTAGTCCAACTGTTGTTTCAAAATGTTTATCTACCCTAGTAGTCCAGAATAGTCATTTCTTTCAAATCCTAATGCTTGCTTATCCAAAGAATCAAAGATTCCATCACAGTCATCTTTGATTTCTTTGAATGTCTTCTTATTTTTGACTATGTTTGTTTCCCATGCCTTGAGCATAATGTCTCTTCTTATCTGTTCTACGATAGAAAGTTTTAAATCTTTCGGCATCTCCCTGTTCCCTGAACATGTGACTACTTTCTGAAAGGTATCCCTTGCTGCTTTAGCCTCTTTTTCTAGTAAAATAATGTTATCAAGGGATTTGCTTACCTCTTGAAAATAATGTTGGATGATCTCTATTTTGGATATCAATTGTTGTTGTTCAACTTCTATCTTTGTATGGGCTTCTAAAGAGAGGGTTTGAAAATCCTTTAAGTCCACAACCCATCCTTATGTCAAACTCAATTTAGCTTGTAACTATTTAACAAGCTCCCTTTGATGAGTAACTTGTACCTGACTTGCTTGTATCCTCTAGTTCATTTCATCCAAGCTAGTTTTGAGTGACGGGATTTCTTGCCTTTTAACAGCTCTGGCATGCTCCAGACCTTTATTCACCTCTTCTCTAATGTTTTTCTCAACATTCTTCAACTGATACTGCAATCGAGCTATCATGTGGTTACTCTTCTTTATCCTTGTTCTCATGTTCTCCACAATAAAAATGTTTGTTGTTTCCATGGCTCCCATGGAGCCTGCTACCTCTGTAGAAAAATCCTCCTCTTCCAGTTTCTGGCCATCTATCAAGACCCTATGCTTCTTCACCATACCCCCTTCTCTCATATGCATTTCTTACCTTACAATAGCCTTCCTCTTCTTGCTGAAAAAATAATCGAAAGGAGGGATCTCATCTCTGGAAATAGGGGTGAGGTCACCAACATATATATCTCCCATCTGTGGGAGTCCAAAGGTGGACTGTAAAGGAGTTAAGGAAGTTATGGGACTTTCTAGCTCTGTAGACCTTGTTTCTCCCATAGCCTCAGGTATAATGATATCAACAGCAGGTGATGAAGGAGGAGTGGACTTACTGGACTCAGGAGGTGTCCTGGGCCTCCTCTCTGCTTCTATCTCCAGATTTTATGTTTGTAAGGCCTCTTCATTTCGTGAAGATCCTTCAGTCTCCTAAGGAAATTCTTTAGGAGTGACTTTATCTTGTGTTTCTTGTCCGAAACTTGGAGGAGTATATTCTTGTTCTTGAGGAGGGGTAATTGCTTCACCTTGCAACACTTTGGGCAGACCACTCCGTCTGTGTTTCTGGAAGGTTTGAAAACTAGCTTGCAAGTCGGACAGCAGTGTCTGTACTCTTGCTAACACTTCCTCATAGGTCTTAGTCCCTTTGAACAGGTCATCACAAGGGGACTTCTCGTGTTCATAAGCCTTCATATTACAATGGGCCATGTGTTTTCCCACTAACTAGTAAGGATCATCCTTCCTATGCTCGAGGTTTACCAATTTAACCTCTTCTATCGTTGTCGCTTCAACTTTGGAATGACCTAAGTTGAGCAATGAAAATTTCCCAATCTGAACGGGAAAAGTTGGCCAAAATTTCTTTTGAGCCACTTTTAGTTCTATCCCAATTCCACCTGTTACTATTTGATGAGCTACCTCCCTGCACACTAGTCTATCAAGGAGGAATTTCGGTAGGGCGTGTGGAGGGATTGAACACCCGAAAACTCTGATGTAGGAAAAATTCTCCTCTATGAACTAGTCATCAACTGCCCTGAGGTTTCTTGTGACCGACTCTAAAATGTGGGGAGGCGCACAGCCATACAACACTTGATGTAGTGGTATCATCACGAAATGACAAATTTCATAGAACGAGTCCTTGACATTTTCTTTCCAAAGTTTAGAATGATATTCATGAATTGGCTCTGGGTAAGTTGGATTCCAACTCCAATTCATCAAAGGGAAAGGAGTCGAGAAGTATATAACATCCATGATGTATGCCGACATATAAAAGGCTATTGGTTGGCCTTTTGATCTTGCAGTCTGATAGTCCATGACCTCCTTTGCCATGTTATCAGATAAAATCTTATCCCAATTGAAGTTGTAACCTTCAGCTGCCTCGTGCAAAAGAGGTACCCATTCTGCAGGGAAATGGGTGGGAATTTTCTTACCAAAAAGTCTACATAACATCATCGCCACATAAAGCATATACTCATTCAATGAGGCTGTGGCATAAATACCATGGGTGTCAGCCCTGAATTTTTCCTCATTTCTCCACCAATCCTTGATTAAGTCAGGATACGTTTGGTCTGACTCAAAACATTCTTTGATTTGAAAATTACTCACGAAATCTTTATTATAAACATACTTGGGACTGGGAGATAATTTATACATTACTTGTAAATGTTCCGGTCTGAAAGAGCCGACGACGACCTCTCAACTGTCCAGAATGCTCCTTATAAGTTATAAGTCGCAGCCGTGTAGCTATTTTGTGGAGCTCAAACTCCGCTATAACATGAAGCTTGTTGTTAGCGTCATGAGGGAAATTTTTAATTTCATAATCCAGACTCTCAAAAATCTACCTCCAGGATTTTATGGAATCGATGGCATGCAGTATTGTATCAGATATAACGTCTCCGTCTGGACTCAAGCTTTCTGCAATTTCTTCGCTTTTCTTGGGTGCCTTCTTAGGTGCCATGATACCTGTGCTGGATCAGAAACCTGTTTACAGAGGAAATGTGTATAAAACCAGGTAAACGTGACTTGTTGCAGATGTAAAGAATAACTATGAAGTTTGAAATATAAGACTTTATTAACCTTCAATTTTGCGTTATAATGACTGTACAGACGCATACGACAAAAAATTAATGCTTTTAAATGGAAAGATATGTCTGGAGATACGCTTCTATGTCAAAAAAATCTTCATTTATCCCTTATTAATGCTGTTGTATATCGCCGATTTCAGAACTGGCGTTTCAAAAAACACCGCCTTCCTCAATTCTCGAAATACGAAAGACGGTTTAATTATCACTAATCTTGTTTTAAAAACGAATTAACCTTAATCTTAAACCTTGTTTAGGGAAAACACAATTTCGCGTTTCGGAACTTCGGGGATCCTAGTGTGAGGGGATAAGTCATAAGCAATCCCCAGATCGTGAAATTGCAATGAGAATAGTGAAGCGCTAAGACACGTATTAGGGCTTTAATTAATACAGGTTAATAAATCATTATCCTTTTAACTTTTTCGGAAAAGTGAGGATCGGGAGTTTGACGGTTGAGAGTTCGAAAGCGTTTTAGTAGAAAGAAAAAACCCGAATCGCGAAAGATTAAGGGAAAGATAATTACGTTTAGAAACTTAAATAATTATAGGTTAAAAGAATGCTTTGTGGAAAGCGACGGAAAAGGTAACTTTTATTTCTCCCCCCTTTTAACTTTTTTAATATGTTAAACATTTTCGGGACTTCGACACCGGGAAAATAAGATAGTTGAAAATCATACTTCGAGAAAAAATGAATCTCGAAAACCCAAAAAGGAACGAAAAGCTCAAATTTCCCTTTTGATTAAGGGCGACTCCACGATTTAGGAAAAGATGAAGTTTTAGTTTTCAAGGATAGGAAAAAATAAACTTTGTGTCAACACTACCCATCTTGAATCCTTCAATACCTAGTTTGTATCCTTCACTACGATGATCTACGCCAAGCTGCATATCCCTGCAGATCTTCCCTCATCCCTTATCTGACCCACCTTTGCAAACTGAAGGTGAANTGACTACCCATCTTGAATCCTTCAATACCTAGTTTGTATCCTTCACTACGATGATCTACGCCAAGCTGCATATCCCTGCAGATCTTCCCTCATCCCTTATCTGACCCACCTTTGCAAACTGAAGGTGAAACTTCCTCTCATTCCCATAATTTTCATCCCCATCACTTTCAGCGTGACCTACGCCTTTTGCGTGTGGATGTGACCAAATTTGATGGCTCGAGTCCCACTGGCTGGGTAACTCAAATGGAACATTATTTCTCTTTGCATGGAATTACAGATGAGTTGGACAAACTCCATTATGGTGTTCTCCATCTAGATAAAGAATGTTGGCAATGGTGGCAATGGAGAAAAAATGCCCGCCAAGGGTATGTGGCTTGGACACACTTTGTGGTAGAGCTTTATGAACGCTTTGACATTGACACCAACCATTTAGGTCGTTTGACAAAGTTGAAACAATATGGCACAATGGAAGACTTTATAGCCACTTTTGAGAGATTGGCTTTCCGTACAAAGGGCATGTCTGATGCTTTTTTCCGAGAATGTCAAGGATGAGATTTGTGCCCATGTCCTCATGGCTCGGCCTCAGAGTTGGGTGGACACTACTAAAAGAGCTAAGGAAGCATAATAGGTTGTCTCTTCTCAAAACCGAAAACCCTCATTTATTCCTCGCACTAAACCAGTCACTCCTACTCCTCCTTCTGACTCCACTAAAGATCCAAAAATTGACCAGGGAAAAAATGGTTGAATGCCAACTCAAAGGCCTTTGTTATAATTGTGATGACAAATGTATTATTGGGCACACGTGTAAGGAACAAAAGATTTTTATGTCCATCTCTGAGGATATTTCGGAAGATGATATTGAGGCTCCCCTTGTGGTTGTGTCACCTAACCTGACTGACATGACCCCTCGCTCTGACCCTCCTGAAGTAGAACCGGTCATTTCCCTAAATGCTCCCACTAGCTTCTCTGTTCCTCAAACCCTCAAGATAATTGGTTAGATTAAGCATAGGAAGGTCATCATTCTTGTTGATAGTGGAAGCACCCATACTTTTATTCATCGCCACATTTCCCAAGAAACTATTTTGTAGATACATGTCGTCAATAATTTTCAAATCATGATTGTCAATGGCAGGTCCATGAAATGTGAAGGATGTTGTGAAAATGTGTGTCTCCAAATTGGTTAGTACCACATGAAATCTCATATGTTTGTTATCGACATGGATAGTTGTGACATTGTGTTGGGTGCAGAATGGATAAGGAATTTGGGTCCCATTCTCATGTATTTTAAGGAATTAACCATGCAATTCAACTAGGAGGGCCAACAATATAAGTTCAAAGGCATCACCGTCGGTTCCCCGAAGATCATAAGTTCCCATCGCATGGAAAAGCTGCTCAAAAAAGGTCATTCTGGAATTATTGCACAACTCCATGTCATTCAAGCCACTGAGACACCCTATGTGTCGCAAGACCTCCAATCCATCCTCTCTAAACATCAAGTGGTTTTTCCCACTTCCCAGGGACTCCCTCCTTCCCGTGGTGTTCATGATCATTCCATTCCCCTTGTCCGCGGCATTCTTCCTCCCAATATCTGTCCCTATTGTCATCCCTTTTCCCAAAAAAATGAAATTGAGAAAATTGTTCAAGAATTTCTCAACGCAGGTGTTATCCGCCCTAGTACGAGTCCCTACTCTTCTCCTGTGGTCATGGTCCTTAAGAAAGAAGGTTATTGGCACATGTGTCCTGACTTCCATACCCTCAACAAACTCACCATTTAAGAAAAATTTCCCATTCCTTTCATTGATGACCTCTTGGATGAATTGAGTGGAGCCTAGTTCTTTACTAAAATTGATCTTCGTTCTAGCTACCACCAAATACGTATGAACAAGGCAAATATTCCTAAGACTGCATTTAGAACTCATCAGGTCCACTATGAGTTTTTGTTCATGCCCTTTGGCTTGTGTAATGGTCCCTCCACTTTCCAAAGCCTCATGAATCATGTCTTCCATACTTTTCTCTGTCATTTTGTCTTAGTTGTCTTTGATGATATCCTCATCTATAGTGAAACCTGGACAACCCATCTTTCTCATGTGGATCGAGTTCTCCATCTACTCTCTCAGCACTAAATTTTCCTCAAACAATCTAAATGTGCTTTTAGCACCTCGGAAGTCAAGTACTTGGGTCATCTTGTTGGCAAGGTCGGTGTCAGGGTGGATCCAAGATTGGCCTCACCCAAAGAATCTCAAAAGCTTGCATGGATTTCTAGGTTTAACATGTTATTATTACAAGCTTGTTAATAATTATGGAAATATTATGGCCCCTCTCACTGTTGTCCTTAAAAATAATTCTTTCACTTGGTCTCCCGCAGCTGCTCAGAATTTTCAAACCTTGAAGATGGCCATGTGCACCACTCATGTCCTAGCCCTTCCTGATTTCACAAAGACCTTTGTCCCAGAATGTGATGCTTCTGGGGAAGGAATTAGAGCAGTCCTTATGCAAGAAGGTCGTCCTTTGGCCTTTACCAACAAACAATTGTCAGAGATAAATTTGGGAAAATCAATCTATGAAAAGGAAATTTTGGCTATTCTTCATGTCATGGATCTTTGGTGCACTTATCTATTGGGGAAACGCTTCCAAAGTAAGACAGATCTTCAAAGCCTCAAGTATTTTCTAGAACAACTCCTTTCCTCCCCAGAGCAACAAAAATGGGTGACTAATCTTATTGGATATGATTATGAGATCATTTACAAGAAAGGAAAAGACAATGTGGTTGTTGATGCACTTTCCAAAAAATATGAAGATGAAGGGTCCCTTTTCTCTCTCTCCTTCATTATACCAAATTGGCTCCAAGTTGTTCGCCGGGAATGGCTACACGATCCCAAAATTTCGCATTTGATACAAAAATTACAAGCCAATTCTCCTGTTTCCCCAGGGTACTCTTGGCATAATGATGAGCTTCTATACAAAGGTCATTTGTATTTAAGTAAACAGTCAAAACTTAAATCCATGGTACTTTCTAAGCTTCATGCTACACCCACCACTGGGCACTCAGGATTTACCAAAACCTCTGACCAGGTCAAACGTTATTTTTCCTGGAATGGTATGAAACACGACATTCACAATTTTGTGGCAGAATGTGATGTTTGTCAATGCAATAAGGGAAAAACAGTCAAAGCTCCCGGCACACTACAACCATTTCTGATTCCACTTGCTATAGGAGGGATATCTCTATGGATTTTATTGTAGACTTACCTAAATTGGAAAATAAATTGGTCTTCATGGTGGTAGTTGATCATCTTTCCAAGTATGCCCATATATGTGCTCTTCAACACCCATTTACACCCTCCATTTTGGCTCAAATTTTCATGGATCGGGTCTTCAAGCTTCATGGCATGCCTCATTCTATTGTTTATGATCGTGACCCAACTTTCACCAACAATTTTTGGCAAGAACTGTTCAAGCTACAAGGCACCCAATTACATCTCAGCACAGCTTATCATCCCCAGAATGATGGTCAAACTGAAGTTGTCAACAAGTGTTTGGAAACATATTTGAGGTATTTTTCATCAGAAAGGAAAAATCAGTGGGCTCAATGGTTACCACTATTTGAATGGTGGTACAACACTTCTTACCATATAGCTACCCGCATGACTCCTTTTGAAGTGGTATATGGACAAAATCCACCTTCATTTCTCTCATACTTTCCAGGTGTCTTGAAGGTCCAGGAGGTTGACCAAACACTTACAGTTTGAGAGGATATTCTCCATACCCTCAAAGCTAATTTTTTCATGGCCCATAATCGCATGAAGCAACAAGCAGATCAAGGTCACTCTGAACGTCAATTTGTAGAAGGAGATCAAGTGTTTCTTCGACTGCAACCTTATAATCAAATTTCCCTCAAGGATGACCATTGTCAGAAACTGGCGCCCAAATTTTATGGTCCTTATACCATTCTCAAGTGCGTGGGGCAGGTGGCCTATCAGTTAGATTTTCCTAGTCATTATAAGATTCATCATGTTTTTCATGTTTCCTTCTTAAAGAAGGTGATTGGAACTAAGTGTCAAACTCAAACCAACCTTCCTGAGTTGGATGAAGAAGGCTCCATTTGGCTATAGCCGAAAGAAGTTTTGGACCAACGTGAGTGTCGTCTGCGTCAACGCACCATCAAGGAAGTGTTAGTCGAGTGGAAAGATACAACTCTACCAGATGCCACTTGGGAACCATCTACCATTCTGCAACAATTTCCTCATCTCAAGCCTTGAGGACAAGGTTGTTTTTAAGGGGGAGGACATGTTAGGGACCTAACCCCTCATGTAGGGAGAATAATATATTTCCATGTAATAAAGGTCAATATTAATAAGGCCTAGAAATAAGGAAGAATAAGTCAAATGTAAGAATACCTAATAGAAGCTTTCACTTCTAGAAGGATCTTCCTCTAGATTGTTCTTTTGGATAGACATATTTAGTATAAATAGGAGTAGAGAGTATGAGAATTTTTGTCTTGGATATTATTGTAATAGAGCTTTGTGTTGCTGAAGGTTTCCCCCTTGAAGAGGCAAGTGAAAATTTCTCTTAGTAATCAAAGTGCTCTTTCTGGTGTTATTCTGGTATTACTCTGATATTATTATGGTATAGTTTTGGTTATATCCTTGATTATGTGCCATTTCTAGCTAATTATTTATGTTCTGCATAGTATTTTGTATCTGGAATATTACACAAGGTTAGTAGTCTCTTTCTAATCAAGAAAAACCATGAAAACCAAGGCCCTACAAGAAGGGTTTCCTCAAGGGAAAACCTTCACCAACAAGATCAACAAAAGATTGGAAAGAATACTTAAAACCCTTCCCAAGGAGAATAAAACTAATCAAGACAAGAGATAACCACTTACCAAATCATTTTAAGGAAGATGGAAGAGATATAAACCATTGATGGCCTCCTTCCAAGTAGTTGAGTAACTCCTCAATGAATCAATCTTGTGGTTGGATTTAGTAGAAAGTTGTATATTCACAGTACTCTTTGAAGTACTAAGAAAGAAAGAGCTCTGAGAATTGACACCAAACCACCAAGTAAAAGATCTTCTTTAATGGATTGAAATGATCTCCAACAATTCACAATGATTTGGAATGAGAGGAGGGCCTTTATTTATAGATGAGGCTCACACCTCCTTCTCATCTTTTATTCCCTAAATATAGGTTAAGGAAATAAAATAAAGTGACTTGTCATCCACATAACTTGGAGACTAACTCAAATTACAATGAAAATATGCATTACATGCATAAAACCCTCATAAAAGAGGTGACACCATTCTTCTAAGGGGGGTGATTTTCCCTTAGGGTGCAACATTCCATACAAAATTGACTTGGGAGGCGTCAAAAAATGGCAAGGAATGATCCTTGGCCACCCTAGCTCCGATGTTCACTTTTAAAGTAGGGAATGACCTCTCCAAAAGTCCAAATAAGGCCATTAAATGTGGATGGTTTCTTCCTTTGGGCCATCAAGTCTTCAAAAAGTGGTAAAAAAACGTCCACATCATCATGAGTGAGTGCCATGTCATGTCTTCAAGGTTTAAAGTCACTTAAGTTACCTCCATGATCCAAAATGAATCCAGGAAGGCCAAAATTTCAAAGTTCTCGGAATCAGATGAACCCAGTTTCATCGCGTAGGGCTCCTCGTGCCGATTCTGACAGTATATTTTTTTCCGAAAATGGACACCGTATGAGAAAGTTATCACGTTCTGGACTTTTTCCTCAACAGGGAAAAAGTCAAAGGTCAAAGGTTGTATAGTTGATGTGGCAGATGATGTCAGCAATACATCATGTTGATGTCATCATGACATGTGGTAGCACTAGTACGTGCCATGTGGTAGCCATATTTGTCATTTTCAGGGGTGATTTGGACCACTAAAAAATTGACACGTGGCACTATACAGAAGTGATAGGTGGTAGGCTCAGATGAGGACATGGCAGTACGGATGTTGACATGGCAGCTGATTAGGCAGGATGGTGTGGCAGTACAAACATTGACGTGGTAGTTGATAGGACAGGCTGACGTGGTAGTATGGATGCTGATGTGGCAGTGTGGACACTGACATGGCGGTTGACTAGGAAGGATAACGTGGCTCAGGCCAATCAGAGGGTGACACGTGTCCCAATCAGAGGGCACCACATGGCAGCTTGAATTTTCACAATGTGGGCTAGGTCAAATTTTTAGGGCCTTGGTCACAAGGGGTGCCATATGACCAAGAGCCCAGGATGTGGGGGTGGTGCTAGTTGTGCTAAATATGGAAGATTTGGCCAAATTTGGAGGATTTCACAAAATTTGGGCCTGATTTTAGTGGTGTTTTGCCTAGAAAATGGGATTTGAGCCCAAAAAGAGTCCAGAAAGAGGGGGGAAGTTGGGATTTCGACCCCCAAATCAAATTATACATAAACAAATCATGTTTGAGTGTTTTAGGAGGCTCAAAACAGGAGAAATGTCGAAAAATTGTGAAGCTTAAGCCACTTTTATGCAGGGAAGACATTGAGGAAGTGAACTTTGGAGGCCATTTATGAGAGCTACGCTCAGCCTTTTTCAGTGTTGTCAGTTGTGCTGGATTCTTGAGGTCAAGAAGAACACATCCAGACTAGTTTTTAATCCATTTGATGTACTTCTGATGTATTTTTGTAGCATTGAATATTAATAAGAAATCCTCCCCCACTAAGACAAAGGCCTGGAGACATAGAAAACCTTGTCGAACTCCATTAACAATATTGGCGTTATGGTTTGTTGTTCTTAATGTTTAATTTATGTTATGCATTCTTTATGATGGCTGCAACATTCATTCATTAAGTCTTCTTCTTCTCATCAATTTCTCAATAGTAAATCAACTCATGCATAAACTTAACCATAGTCTTTAAAAGATCATTTTCAGATCAAGTGGTATCCGGGCAAGTTGACAGTTGGTTGTTTGAGTTTGCATGATTACCAGGGAAAAGCTAAGTTGTGGTGAAGGAGAGCTTGTAGAAGGAGATCTTGAGATTGGATCAAGTAAGAGGACATATTAAAGTGAGAAGATGGCATCGAAAGAAGGACTTTCTCAAAACAAAAGAGAGTCTCAAAAGACTTTCTTCGCCATGTCGGAGGTGGTAAAAGTGTTGTATGATGATTACTTGGAACGGAAGAGACTGGTTCAAGGGGAATATTCAAAGCAAGCCAAAAGTGAAGAAGGACAGGACCCTCCAAAATCTCCTCCTTCAACTCCTTCATATCCATCTTATTTTTCTTCAAGTACAAGTTCAAATACTACTTCTTCAAGAAAACATTCTCATAAACATAAGCATGATATGCCATTACTTAAACTTGATGTAAAATTTGTTTTTCCTATGTATGATGGCGAAGTTAACATTGAGAAAATTGATCACTGGGTTAGACAGATGGAGGTATATTTTAATGTGCAGCAAATCAAAGATGAGGTAACCAATATTAGATTGGCATCGCTTCATCTTGAAGGAACAACTCTCATCTGGTAGCAAAGTAAGATGCAACATGGAGCTCAGCAAGTTGGTAAGATTTTTCCATCATGGCATGATTTTATTTCCGCACTTAGAAAACAATTCTATCTATTGGGATATAAGGAAAAGGATTTAATTGAATGGCAAAGTCTTAAGTTAAGAAAAGGAAAATCGGTGTAGGAATATAAAGATGGATTTCGTAAGATGGATTTGATGTTAGATGTTCCATTAACTACACAAGAAACTCTTATGAAGTATATAAGAGGTTTTCCTTCTTATATTTGTAATATTGTATTTATGTTTGGACCTAATAATCCTAATGAGGTTTATGTCCAAGAAACATATATTGAAATAGAAAAAACTGGAGTTGGTGTATCAGGGGAATCATCTTCAAAGAAACAAGCCAGAGGAAAAGGGAATGGGAAGAAATCAAATTCAGCGATAGTGAAGGAAGAGAAGCTCTCTTGAAAGCATTGCAAGAAAGAAGGGAACGATGATGAACATTGCTAGAAATTGCACCCAAAGAAAAAAACCAAGTGGTTCAAAGAGAGGAAAGGGAGGCAAAAATTTGCAACAGAAACACGACCAACAAACTTGGGGTCAGATTCAGGTGATGAGACTAAAATCACAACAATTGGTTTGTCAGGTAAAATTGGTGATGGTTTTGATTCTAGAAGTAAATTGTTCCATATAAGGGTCATTATGAAACATACCAAGATCGACAGATTGATATATAGTGGATCTCAATCTATCTTAATTTCAAAAGAAGTGGCTAAGAAATTGGGATTAAAAACTAAGATGCATCACAAACCCTATTCACTAAATTGGATAAGCAAAGATCACAAATTTCCCATAACAAAGCAATGTATCATAAAGTTTTCAATTACATCTAAGTATTTGGATGAAGTAATATGTGATGTGGTGTCGCTAGAAACATGTGGAATGGTCTTAGGAAGCCCTTACTTATATGATCACAAAGCAATCTTCTACAAGGAACATAATGAATATCACTTGTTTAAAAAGGGAACTAAATATGTTGTACATTCTCATCATATAAAAGAAAATCAATCTCTGCTAACAATGGAACAATTAAAGAAGGCAACTTATGCAATAAATACACCTATAATTGTGCCAAGTAAAGCAGTTGATCTTAATCATGAACATGAGATGGTTGTAGGATGGGAGTTCAATCATACTTTGATTCAAGATAGGTTAATGTCATGTAAGCCCATCAAACATATTGGTTCATTTTCAGTCATATTTCTGATATTATTTATGCTAATGTTTTCTACATGCATGGTAGTGGATTCACTAATATGTGAACGAGTTCAAATGGCTAACAATATGCTTTCAATTTTCATGGTTATTATGCAATTGATTATGATGCGACAGGTGCACAAGACAGAGTTTAAAGACATAGGACAAGTGGGGAGGCCTATCCCACACTTGATATCTAGTTAATACCCTTTTGGAGGACCAAAAGATCTTAGTGGCGAGGAATGATCCAAAATGGATCGAGGAAGGAAAAAATTTCAAGTTTCTTGGAATTGAACAAAATTAGTGCCATCCTGAAGAGCTCGTCGTGTTGATTCTGATAGTATAATGTTTTTTCAAAAATGGACACCGTATGCAAAAGTTATCGCGTTTTGAACTTTTCCCAAACAGGCAAAAAGTCAAAGGTCAAATTCAACTGGTCAAAGGCCGTACAGATGATGTGGAAGATGAAATCAGCAGTACGTCATAATGATGTCAGTAGGACACATGGCAACACCAGGATCTGTGATGTGGCAACCATATTTGGCATTTTCAAGGGTGATTTGGACCACTAAAAAATTGACATGTGGCATTGTATGGAAGTGACATGTGGAACTGTACAGAAGTGACACATGGAAGGATCAGATGAGGATGTGGTAGTGACATGGAAGTATGGATACTGGCGTGATAGCTAACTAGGAAGGCTAACGTGGCAGTATGAACACTGACGTGGCAGTATGAACACTGACGTGGCAGTATGGACGTTGGCATGGAAGTATGGATGTTGATGTGGCAGGCTGACATGGTAGTACAGATTTTGATGTGGTATTAGGTAGGATGATGTGGCTCGGGCCAATCAAGGGGTGACACGCGACCCAATCAAAGGGTGCCATATGGTGGCCTGAATTTTCCTAATGTGGGCTAGGTTGAATATTTAGGGCCCTGGTCACAAGGGGAACCATATGACCAAGAGCCTAGGATTTTGGGGTTGCACCAATTGTGCTAAATCTAATGGATTTGGCCAAATTTGGAGAATTTGGCCAAATTTGTAGGATTTTACCAAATTTGGGCCTGATTTTAGTGGATTTTTGCCTAGAAAATGGGATCTAAACCCAAAAAGAGCCCAGAAAGAGGGGGGAAGTTGGGATTTCGACCCCAACTCAAATTATATATAAAAAAAGAATGTTTGAGTGTTTTAGGAGGTTCAAAACATGATAAATGTTGAATAATTGTGAATCTTAAACCATTTTTATGTACGGAAGTCGTCGAGGAAGCGAACTTTGGAGGCCATTTCCGGGAGCTACACTCAGTCGTTTTTAGTGTCGTCAATTGTGTTGGATTATTGAGGTCAATAAGAACACAACCAAACTAGTTTGTAATCTATTTGATGCACTTCTGATGTATTTTTTTAGCATTGAATATTAATAAGAAATCCTCCCCCACTAAGACAAAGATCCGGAGACGTAGGCAACCTTGTCGAACTTCATTAACAATATTGGTGTTATGGTTTGTTGTTCTTAATGTTTAATTTTTGTTATGCATTCTTTATGATGGCTGCAACATTCATTCATTAAATATTATTCTTCTCTTCAATTTCTCAATAGTAAATCAACTCATGCATAAAATTAACAAGTCTTTAAAACATCATTTTTGGATCACTCCACATCATCAAGTCGGATCAAATAAAACCCCAACGCTATCATGAAGTGCCATAGATCCACTTGAGTAAAAATATCTCTAAAATATTTCAAAGGAGGGGAGCACTCTAGCATCTTCCACATGACATGTGTATCAGGTGTCAACATGAATGCAAATAGCCCATTTGTGCCTCAGAGAATCTAACCAATTCCTTGAGAAACATGATATGCCTAAAAATTTGTGAGACTGCCTTGGGAAACATGAAACTAGACAATAATGTGTAGAATCATCTCCAAGGTCCCATGACCAAAGTGTGGTGCATATAATAAGAGAGAGTGTCCATGTGGGGTAAAATAGGTGTTCTAAACCATGGGTTTGACTACCCTTACAAAGCACAATTACCTTTTACATAGAAAATAGAATAACTGAATAGTTAGGGTTTCTATAAATCATGTATCCTAGTATATCCACCTCATAATACTTGCATACCTACCCAAGACATAAATTACCAACACGGAGGGGGTTACCACCACCAAGGGATAGTCAGATGGAGTAATAAGACCAAGCACCCTAAGAATGGTGACTAAAAGGACATGCCATGACAATCCACCTAAGGGGATATGGGAAACCACCTAACCAACACTTGTACATCAATTATTCCATCATGGCCACATACAAAGAAATCATCACACTTTGGGATAATCATAGTGGTCACATATTGTAAAACAATATTGTAGGGTACACTGCATAGAATCTAAGGTGTAAAACAAGACTTCAAAATAAAAATGTTAAAGAAATAATAATCCTGGAAAGTGAAGAAAATCTTACTAAATTTAAGGTCATTAGGGAGGTGGATCAAAACCATTTCAAATATTTATACACAAAGGAAGAAGAGGTCAATAGATTTTTTTGTTGAAATGATCTAAGGAATCCCCAATATAGTCATAGAGGAGGATAATGAAGACTCACTAGAAAAGGAAATAACTGCATGATTGATGTGATATGGGGTCTAGAGTCAGGAAAATCCCCAGGGTTTGATGGGTTTTCAATTCACTTCTTTCAATATTTTTATAGTATTATAAGGCATGATCCTTGTCATATGTTGAACTTGTCCCAAAGGAAATCCCAAGCTAGGAGGCATCATAAATTCCTCTTTTTTTTCCCTAATCCCAAAAGAAAAATATCCCAATTTCTTTTCAAGATTTCGACCCATTTGTCTTTGTAACTTTGCTTAGAATATCTTGACTAAAATCTTAGCAAATTGAATAAAAAATATTCTCCCAAATGTTATTTTAGAAAATCAGGGAGGATTCATCTAGAAGCAGTAGATTATAGATAATATTTTTCTTGTGTATGAGGCAATCCATTCTAGTAGAAGGAATAAAGAAAATTGAATGACTAAATCAAAACGGACATGGAAAATGCTTTTGACTAGGTACACCATTATTTTTTGTTTAAAGTCTTCAGATGTTTGGGTTTGCAAATCCCTTTATTCACTAGATAAAATCATGCATTGGATTCCCATGGATAGCCCCATTGGTGAATGGTAGACTTTCTTTTTTTCTTTTAGAGATAAAGAAGACTTTGAAAAGGTTTTCCGCTGTCACCTCTTCTCTATATAATTATGGTAGAGTGCTTAAGCATAAGATTAGACCAAGAGAGGGTCACTAGAAATATTCAAGGAATCCTTTTTTTTAGAGGAGCAAAAGAAAAAACCACTCATAGTTTGTTGATTATACTCTTTTCATGGCGGGGGGGATTCAACCATATAATTAGCAATTTAAAAATTTGTTGGGTAAGTTCATGAGCACATCAGGTGGGAAGATAAACAAACACAAAAGACATATTTATGGGTGAAACACATACCCTCATCAAATGCAGACAATATCAAGAATAGTAGTCTAGTTCCCTTGTGCTTTAATCTAGACAATGTTCAAATACTTGGGAATGTCTATAACTCTGAACAACCCAAAACCTTTGCACTAGAAACATGTACATAAAAAAAAAAAGCAAGATGCAACAATGGGGATCTTAGTGGCTAAATCTATATAGCAATGTGGTTTTTATTAAATTAGTGTGAGCGACCCTATGAACTTGTATTAGGGATTATCTACGTTGGCTCTAATAGAGATAATGAAACAAATCAAAAAATAAATTAGGAAGTTTGTATGGCAAGGAGGGAAGACCAACACAAATAAGTATCACCTAATCAATTAGAACATTGTGAAGGCTCCAAATCAGAATTAGAGTTGGATATTAAAGATCCATTGAATATGAATCTATTGTTGGGTGGGGGGGGATATTGTGGAGATTGGTGACATGGGAAATGAATGGTGGAAGATAGCATTTCATAAAAATTATCTCAAGGCTAGTAGGAAGAGAAGTTTGGACCATCCAATATTGGAGGAGAGCGGATCATTGATTTAGAAACTATTCAAGTTAGTAGCTCACGTAATTCAAAATAATTTATCTTGCATTCTCAGAAATGCAAAAAAAATCAAGATTTGTGAAGATAGAATCATGGGTAAGCCTCCATTAATCATCCACCAAGAATTAGTTAGAATAAGAGTATGGTTGAGGGATCGAGGAATCCTCACTCTGTATGAGTTATGAAGGTGGGATTTATCAAACTTAGGCCAATGGAAAGGATGAAAATTATTATCTCCACTTGATCTGTTAAAGGCTCAACAACAATCTCTCCTTTCCCTTCTACATGGAGTAGCCCCTCTAAACATTAATATTCAGAAAAACAGGGTTTCATGCCCTTAATAAAGTACATATTCAATCAGGATAGGATACTCTCTAAAACATAAACAATCCCCTCAACCCCCAAAGTTACTATTGTGTTAGCTAATTTGGGAAGGAGAAGGTTTTCTGAAAGTCAAAATCCTCTACTAGATCATGGCTCATGCCAAGCCTTTAATGGCCAAAAACTTAAGGAAGTGAGGGTTTCAAATTCCATTGAGATCTCCTTTATGTTGCATGGATGAAGAATCATAGTCCATCTCTTCACAGAGTGTGATTTCACAAAAAAAGTATGGTAGATTTCCTTTGTTGAGCTCAAAAAAAATGTGGATCTCCCCCCAAAATTGGAAAGAAATGTTTATAATATGGCACAAATTTATAAAGGCACCTTTGAGAATAGCCTCTCCTAAAATAAGCATGGTCAGCAATGCAAAAATTCTTGAGTTAGAATAACTAGATAGTAAGAAATAAAGTTATTTTCAAACAAGAAAGGCTTTCTCCAATATTAGTAGCAACTCAAGCATATACATCAATTTTAGAGTTGATTTTATATAAGGGAGTAAAATGGAATACTTTCATGACTTTAGAAGTGGAGTAGTGTCTGTGGTTAAAGAATATTTTGATTGGGGGGTACTAGGGACAAAAATTTCCATGAGTAGACCTCGATTAGCACCCTTGTAGAAAATCAAGATAAACGAGAATGAATTTCAAAGATGGAAATTTGAGAAGAAGCAATGCATTATATTCTTGAATGGAACCTTGAAAGGAAATCTAGGGGTGGGATGTCATAGGTGGGGGGGTCGCCTTTGATCCCAAAGGAAATATTGAAATAATATTTACCTAGGAGTTAGGAGAATACTCCAACAATCAAGTTGAGTCTTTGGCCTTATATCAAGGTTTAAAATTATCAATTCAATGGGAACCAAAAACTTAATTATAATAGGGGATTCCTCAATCATAATCAGACCACTTAAAATTCATCCCTATTAATACTAATATATAGAGCTCAAGGGGTGATTGTGAAAAGTTTTGAGTCCACAGAATATTATCAGGTCCTAAGGGCCCTTAACTTGCCTAATCTTAAAGAAAATGAGGTGATCCTTGCATTAGAAGTTGGAATGATGATTATAGATGGGGGGTTTGCAACATTTCTTGCCTCCCATGAATTTAAGTTTCATACCCCATAGTTTATACAAGGCAATGGAGCAAGTAGGCAAGTGGCACATCAAACTTATGGTGAAAGGTTGGGCACTAAAGTTAGCTCGATCCTTTGTACCTCCTCATTCTAATGTGAATGAAGGAGGGATGTGTAATGATGTCATAGGGATGAACTTGAGTAATGAAGGTGGTATTTTGATCCAAAAATTCTTAGATGTACAATTCATTCTTAAATACACATAAACATCTGACCATATTCAGAATATAAATGATCGCTTAACTATTTGCAAAAACACATGTGAATATGCTTACTTGTCCATAAACTTCATTAATATTGATGAATAACTTGAAGAATAATTTGTAGATTATTGAGATGACACAATAAAAAATAAAAGAACTCGAATTACATATATGGATGACATATTACTTCATCTTCAAAGTCCCTTTAAATAGTATGATCATTCTCCATCATTTCAAAATACCAAATTACATTACAACATGGGATTGTAAAAATCCAATTTAATGGACTCTCTTTAATTCCACTACTCAAAACAAGAAAATGAGTTCACCATTAGATTCCTTGCGAAATTATGAGAAATTTGACTATAAAGTTGACCAAATTTTGAATAGGTGCCGAAAAAACCCTTTTTACACGTATAACGAGACTATGGGTCTCATACATGGAAAACTGAGATAAGACTATTACAAAAGACCTATGATCACAAAACAGACTTCAAATTCATGATCCTTGCAGAAAAAAAAAAAATCCAACGAGTATAAACTTGCATGGGTGTGGACAATATACCTTGTGGCATGCTTTTCCATGCAACACATAAAATTATGCAATCTTGGCACACACTTCTATGCAGTTCATACTGTACCATACCTAGGGATTTGTGCATACTTTGGGATCCATGCACATTGGGATGTGTGCAAGTATTGGGATCTGTGACCATTAAATAGGCTCGACCCTTAACACCCCTTTCGCAACTTCTGGTATCAATTTAAATATTTGTTGGAGCATTTCCGTAACAAGAGGCTTGTGTGGCATGGTGTTTAGAACTTCGGGATATAATCCAAAGGTTTTGGGTTCAATCATCCACCATGCACATATATTAGTTTAGTTTGTTATATAGTTATAACTTTATGTTATATATAATGTATAACTATATTTACGGTTGCATATAATTTTCTAGCCCCCGAAATTGCTAGAGTGTGGTCGTATGCATAACATAATAACCAGGGGCTGGGGGCTTATCCATCGGCCCCTTTTCCCTCCAACTAAAACTTAAACCAATTTTAAATTTAATATGTGCCATAATAGGTTAAGAACTACTAGTGTGGTGCATTGGCAATGGAGGCTTTGTTAAGACTTTGAGAGGTTATGGAGGTCATGGGTTTGACCCCCGTCGAGTCCATAATTTTTTATAAACCATACCAATATAGGCCAATGGCAGGCTGCCACATGGAAGCCTCTCATTGGCTATCCCTTTCCACTTGTCAACAACTAATTAGTCCACCTGGATGTACAATCTACCTAGTCATATTGCCAACTATCATTCCATGTCACCGATACGGTTGTACAATCATGTTCCATGTGTCACCCTTGCAGTGGTGACACATGTCACTTTTGATGTTTTTCCATTTTCTCTAGTTTGACTCAAATTTTGACTAGCCATAAATTTTGCATACAAACTTTGTTTGATTTTATGTTTGCATCATTGGAAAGCTAACGACGAGCTCTATGGTTTGATGTTGTTTTCGAGAGATTTTGAGATGGTTGAATTTTGAGATTTTATGGATCCCCTGGGACCTCTGTGAGTGTTTTGGATCCTTCTAGACCTCTATGAGAATTCCTTAGATACTCCTGGATCATACCTGCTCACTGAAGAAATTTTGGACCTCCAAAAGTATGGATCATTCATAAATGAAGTGAGAATGCTTTCGCCTCACTTTTCTAGTATCATCCATCCAACCTGCTTGGGTAACGAACACCTAACACACCATAACAAAGATTGAAACAACACTGCTGACCAAGTTAACCATTCCCTTAAATTCACAAAATCTTCCATTCATTTTTGCAGTGGCCAACCATACTCCACTTATTAGTAATAAACTGAACAACAAAACTAAATATATAGATGTTGGATTACTGAGAGGGGGGGTGAATCAGTAATAGAGCAATTTAGTTTTTTTTAACCATA
>JASDQU010031287.1:6233-22252 GCA_032191745.1 Picea mariana | reverse complement strand
ACCCTAGAAAAATAAAATCGTTACTAATCAATTTTAAATTATAGCGTTACTTTTAGTGGCCTTTCTTACTCAAAAAGGTGTGGTCGTGAAACTAATGATGTTATGACTCATCAAGTAAAATAAATGAATATGAATACAATGCAAAGTCCTAACTTCAATTCCTCATAAATGATATTCTTTTCAAAATTCAATTATCAATTTAGTTCTGCAATTCCAAATAAGATGCAATCATTCTTTACATGTACTAAGATCAATGATAAAGACTCAAAAGATCAAATGCCAACAATGTAAAATGCCTAATATTTTTGTATTTTCAATATAAAAGAATGAAAATGAAAGGACTGAACAACAACTTGATATAAAAAGTCTAATGTATGTAAACAGAGACAAACCAAGTAGGATATCAAGAAGCAAAAACCCAACCCAAGATGCAAGGACAATCAAATGAAAAGGATGATGAGAAAGGCACTGCCTAAAAATTCAACCAAGGAAAGGTTTCTTGTCATTCCACAGGCACTTAACAGTCATAACAAGGACCCAAGAAGACTCAACAAACATCAAAACCTACCCAACAACCAAGAAACAAAGGTTTATGTACACGACTGTTCAGGGGAAAAGTGCATATATACGTCTCTTGCAGAAGGACAACACGCATATGTATGCGACTGTCAAGAAAAAAACCCGCATATATGTGTCAAAACATAGCCAGGCTAAGAAACTCGGACCCAGAATGAACAAAGGTTGTCAAGCAGTCATACGACAAGAAACTCAATATAAACGAGAGCAATCTAAGGAGAAAAACACTCCAAACCCCCAAAAAGAAGATTTTATACCCAGTATGGTCACCAATTTTGTTACGAGGAAAATCTCTCTATGGCTAGGGTTAAACCAAAACAGAAGGAAATGACTGCAGAAATCAACTCTAATCTCAGGTATGCTATATAAACAAATATGTTAGCAAGAAAAGATAAAAGGCCTACCTTGTCCAGATGTTCGATGAAGTCCACCGTTGAGCACTTGACTCAAAGAAATACACCTGCAACTTGTCCTCAACAACTAAGAAATGCAAGAATATGGTGATAATATATAATGTTAGCACATTCAATAGCATAATCCATCAACATTCATAACAAATACACCCATGGAATAACAATTCAAATATTTGCAAGATATTAATTGGATGAGAAAAGAGTATTTCTATTAAAATGTAATCAACAGAAGTGAATGAATTACAAGCTTCTGTGTTGGCACAGTTCAGAACCAAGAAACTAAGTCCCTTCTAGCTGGGCCTCCACTAAAGGCAAGCTCATATAAGAGAGACAATGAGGTTCTCAATCATGTAGGGAAGATCTTGGGGGCTGAACAATGTGTTCAGACTTAAAAGGACAAAGGGATGCAGACTCAATATGAAGTGAATAATTTATCCAAAGTAACTTTGCTCTCAAAGTTGAATTATTCTCCTCTTTTCCATAGCTTGGATTTGGCCCATTTGTAGCCTTCAAGTGGAACTGAAGGGTCGATTCAGAATGTTTCTAGTATATGGAAGGTCAAGGATCATGGATCTCATGATGTGACATGGAAACCCAACACCATTTTTTAATTTTGGGCACAAATCCCGATGTACGTGGGTTGTAGTGGTGCAACCTGCATATACACATGCTGTACAATAGGTAGGGCATGTATATGTGGAAAAATAATGTTTTTAGCTCTGAGATTTGCAAAAAGGGACTTCAAGTCTACATAGGGAAATGGAAAAAGGCTCTCTGTGCAAGTTGGCATAGGGTGAGGCAAATCTTGCTATAAAAACTATTGGCAAATTTAATATGAAAACTAGGGAAGAATCATTACAAGTGAAGAATTGAAAACCGGTACCAGAATAAAAAATTAGTGCAAGAATTTATTATGCAAGAGATGAGACTAGGCATGACAGATCATTATTCTAATTACTCTTTTTACTTGGAAATCTAACTCTGTGATTCATTTACTCAATTCAAAATAGAGTAACTATCATTTATCTAATGGTTGAGAGTTTATCTACCATCTACGATGAAGGACAGTATCACGATGGCATCTTAGAACTACTTATAATTCAAATGGAATGCATGCGACATTGACTTCTATAGAGATGTGTAAAGTAGAGATAAAACAATCTAAGGAAAACCTCGCCATTAAAGAAGTTTCAATTTATTAAATACATGTTCTTATAATTGACATAACCTATAAATATTATTCAAAAGAAATTCAAAATTAGAAAATATTCCATCACACTGAGACTAGAAGTGTTCTAACACAGAGATAATACTCTATGTAGCCCTGCAGGGATTAATTTAAACCATAACTAAAAGAATAATAGATGATTGTTATGTACATTGTCTAGATGACCAATCTGCAAAGTAAAACATATCTTATGTAAATGAGAAAGGAAACAAATGTATGTATATAAACAGTTAGATGATCAGGAGAATATTTATATCAATGAAACACAACCTAAGTAAATAACCTTCACAAGAGAATTATACACAGGAGTGTGCACAGTTAGATGATTAGATATGAAAAATTACAAATAACTTGCAAAATAGATAAGTAACCTGCAACTTAAATAAAC
This sequence comes from Picea mariana, assembly GCA_032191745.1. Taxonomy (NCBI): domain Eukaryota; kingdom Viridiplantae; phylum Streptophyta; class Pinopsida; order Pinales; family Pinaceae; genus Picea; species Picea mariana. The sequence goes on along the minus strand of JASDQU010031287.1, from coordinate 19,647 downwards.
AACATGCACAAGAGAATTAAATATAAGAATATGACTATACATCAAGTTAAAAAAATGCACAGACTACTGGTGGGCCCCCCAGGTAGTTGTGGTACTACTTCAGCTTAAGAAACAATCAAGATCTCAGCGCATCAAACTGTATTAATATCATAATTTAGTTACAGGGACAAATTCAGTATAGTAGATATATTATCATGGTTGTCCTCGTTTTGAGAGACCTATGGTATTTATAGAGTTTTGATACAACTAAGAGGTTGACCAAGGTTCGACTCTCTCTCAAAACAAAAAATCATTTAGCTATGTTATTAATAGACTATGAGTTGTTAAAATCATAGCCCGAATATAGGATCTAGTTCCAACTGTCTAAATCGAAATACAGTGGGAGCCATATCAGGAGGAAGATAATGGGTAAAAAACCCATGTTCTGCATTCGTCGGAAAATTCCCACAGATATGCCAATGGCCAACCTTGTTTTGCTCTGAGTTCTATATTGACGACCTGATGAAGGTCCGAATAAAGGTCTGGATGGAGGTCTAGATCTATCTGATATAAATTTGGCTACCAGATGAAGGGCCACAAAATTCTCTCAATCTGTCCATAATTTCAGGAAACGGCTCGCAAGGGACCTAATTGGGAATAGTAGGCACAAAACCCATTTGCCATATTTTTTTGATTCAACTTCACTCTCCCACAAATTGAGCTCGAAGTTCACTTCCTGGAAAAGGGCGTGACAAAACAAAGATTATTCAATTGACATTTCAATGATGCAAACGTTTTAATAATGTATATAGTGAATGCATTCCCCATAATATCCATTTCTTTAGTTTTTCGGTGGATTGTATAGCTATATAAAACAAGATGTTCATAACACTAAGTTTATCATCTACAAATTAGTTAAAACCATGTAAAATACATTAAAAAGTATAAACTCACATCATTTATTTTTACTGCTTCTAATCAATATATTTTAAATAAATGGTATGCTTTAAAGGGTGAAGGGAATGGATTATGGTCAAATATAATGATAAAATAGTGAAATGAAGTGAAAGAAAGGAGGTATTTTAGGAGCCCATCAGATGTATCCCCCATCAATCAACACGAAACAAAAAAAGGTAGATGTTGTATAAAGTAAAGCATAACTGAGTCAGGGATGGTCAAGATAAATAGGTTGAAAGAATGCAAATAGTTGACGTAGGAGATCTTCTCTTAAACAAAATGACACAACAAATAACTTGACTTGGCAGCATTGACTCGATAATGACCAAAACACTCACCATGGGAGACTAGAAAAGTGAGCATTCGACGGAGTCTAAAAACTCAAGTAGATGGTAGTGATTTAGAGGAAATGGATAACCCAACTATGGTACATAGACGTAAAACAAGTGCATTTTTCAAGGGAGACTTGATAGTTGACTACCAATTGTGAAGATGACTAGACTGAAAACCCCTCAATTTTCCCCCACCATGAACGACGAGTACCCTTTTTTTTTTTTTAACGAGCTTGAGGAGGATAACAGATGCTCGATACATCTCATTTTCGATGAGTCCCTCATCACATATTTAACGAAACTGATGAAGGAGGGGTTCAATTCCATATAGGTCCTTCAATGTATAATTTTACGAGTCTAGAGAAAGTAAAATCAATGGTCTTTTCACATTTAGAAAGTCTGAAAATAAATTAAAGAAGACTCCAAGGGTATTCTTTTTCATAAATTTATTCCCTTGATCCCCAAAAAGTATAAAACAATACAAGGGAGAATTCTTCTAGCCAAGGTTGACTAGAGTATTCCGTTTTCATAATTAGTCCATATGATCTGAAAAAGTGTTAAACTTACACCGAATAAACATCCATTCAAATCTATTTAACAAGTGTGAAAGGAAACAAGCTCACTCAAAAATCTTGTCATGTTTAGGGAGTATGAAAAAAGCTTAAAGGAGACTCCAACTGTCGTGGTTGGTTACCAAGCATGCAAAAGGGGTAATAGTAAGATCCATTGGAGAGAACGAGTGGGTTGCAATGAAGTTACAGGCACATGAAAATGACTTAAGCAATGGACTGAAAAAAGAGACAGAGCAAATGATGACCACTCATAACATCAGTTCTTGTCTAGGGGTGTTGTGAAAAGGGAGCAAATGGATGTCTAGCGGTCAAGCATGGTTGCGGTGCAATAAGCAATGGAATAAAATGGCGATGTAGCAAAAATAAGTAGTGAGACAACAAGACTGATAAAGTGACCATTTAATACAACAAAAATGGTGGGAACCCCCTCTGGAAAATCTTGAATCGAAGGTATAGTGTTGGCAATATGGACGGTTAATAATGAAAAGAGGAAAATGCAGGGAAAAACCTATCCCTATATGCTAGGTTAGATACATGTAACTCAAGTTCAATGGATGTCCCCATATTTGTAAGAAAAACATCCCTATAATCATGTCAACACATGTAAACTAGATTCCAAGGTCAAAGCACATAGTGAAATCCCAAAAATAAAATATTTTTGGATTTTTGGATATGATGTACACAAAACAAAAGGCACTCACGCCACACACTTATGTACAAGGCACTACACATTTTGATAATTTATGCCAAGTGGAGCCCATTGTTAAGCTCAGGAAAAGGATCTTTTCCATAATCAGTGAACTCATGAGACAATGTTGGCATCATATCACACACCACGTCGGGGCCATGCCACACAGGAATGAATTTTTGCGGCCCAAGATACTCAATTGGAGTAGTCTCATGAGCTAGGGAAGCTCCTTGATGGGATCCATCAAGACATCATGGGAGTACAAGAAACAAATATTTGGTGGAAAGGATAGCAGAGAACTGAGTGGAAAGTTATGAAAAAGATAACCAAGGTGGAAAAGGGTGAAGACTAGGGGTTTCACTAGATTCCCCAACAAATTCCCCCATTCCTGGGTTGAAGCTCATCATTATGACTCTTGTCATTTAAAAATCAGGGAGGATGGATTCTCGATGATTCTTATCCTTTCTGGTCTTATCAATGGAAGCCATGACTTCTGGGATGGCCTCTTCTAAAGGCAACTTAGTATCTAGAAAATCATGTGAACGGAGAGAGTCAAAAACCATACAGACAGAGACAGTTGATCAAACTCCACATGAGGATGGAGTTGTTGACCAATATCAATGGATGTTGATGGGATGGACGCTCCATGTAAGTCAACATCCTCAGGATGAGGTACCACCCAATGATCAACTGACCTGAGGGATTCACCGATAGATGAGAAAATCATGTTGATAGGAGCAAAATGGATAGTGTTGGGTGTAGGAAGGGGGAATATCCCCATAAGAGATGGATCTTTAAACGTACATATACTAAAAGTTTCATATCCCCGAGAATAATTACATATAAAAGGCACGTTGGTGGTAGGATTAGCTCACAAGTCGGGTGTGCAATAATCGAGTTGATTGATGGTAATTATCTTTCCTTGATGGGGAATATGTATGACGTAAAATAAAGTGGATGCAAAAACCTTCATTACATAGAACCAAGTGTGACCCAAGAGCATATTGTATTCAAGTGTGGTGTCCACAACTTCGAATTCTACAGAGATATTCTTTCCCCCGAGATCAATGGGTAAAGAGGTGAGAATTTCGTGAGGTTTGAAAGAATTTCCATCAAAATATTTTATGATGTCTTGAGATGTGGTGAGTTGTGGAGAACCAAGGGATTTCCAACATGACAAATAAATAATGCAAGTGGCCACTCCTTTATCGATCACCATAAAAAATATATTATTGCTAAGACATCCAACTTTGATTTGAAACGCCACTTGGTGTGAGAGACGTGGATCACTATTATTTGTGTCAAAGGAAATAATGTTTGACTCTGAAGGGTTTGTTGAAACAGGGTTTAAATCTTATTATCCTCAACCTAAAAAATTCACTTTTTTTATGGAGCCGCCCTTAATTTCAGAGAGAAAGCTAAAGTCTTTCGGGATTCAGGATTCGACACTTTACGAAATAGTCATTTCAAAATCTAACAATGTAAAAATCCCGGTGCCATAATCCCGAGAGGGTTTTATTTTGGAATTATTACAAAAGAAAAAGAAAATGTTATTTATCCCATTGCACTTTTCATAAAACGCCTTTTAAGCATGATTAATTAACCTCCAAACTAAAATCAAGGTCATAAATCTTTCGCTTTTCGAGTTTTCTAGTGACAAAGCGTTTCCAAAATATAGATTCTTGAAATCCCAATTCCCGATTTCCGAAAACTCGAAATTAACTACAAATCCTAATTAATTAAAGTTTTAACACGATATTAGCGCTAAGCTTAAGCTCATCACGATTTTGCGATTTGGGAATTGCTATGACATACCTCTTGGGTATAGGTTCTTTGAAACTCCGAAATGTGATTTCATAGGTTTCTAAACAAGGTTTAAACTTAAAATTAAATCGTTTCAAAGTAGGATTAAAATCACTAAACTCCTTTTCGTGCATCGCATTTCGGCGTTTCATAAAGCAGTCATTTTGAAAACTCATTTTGAAATCGCCAATACATGGTAATATCCGTAATGAATGTAAAGATATTTTAAACTTAATTGCGTATCTCTGAGCATATATTATTCATTAAAACATTAAACTCTTACCTCCCGTCTCAGTACATTCACTGTAAAGCAAGTTAAAGGTAATTAAGGTTCCGTATTTCAAATTTTATTCATATCTCTTACCATCGTGAGAAAATTACATTTATCCAGGCTTATAGATTTTTCGTCTGCAAACAGGTTTACAATCCAGCGTGAACATTATGGCACCTAAGAAGGCACCTAAGAAAGGTGAGGAAATGGTTGAAAGCCCAAGTTTGGAAGGAGATGTTGTATCTGATACAACGTCACATGCCATTGATTCTGTCAAATCTTGGAGGCAAATATCTGAGAATTTAGATTATGAGATAAAAAAGTTCCCTCATGTTCCTAAGAAAAAACTTCGGGACTTAGCAGAGTCAAAACTTCACAAGGTAGAAACACGCATGTGGCTCACACCATAGAACGATATGATAAATTGGTCCTTGGAAAGAACAAACGCACAGATGAGGAGAATTCTAGACAGTCGAGGTGTGGTCGTTGGTTCCTTCAAGCCTGAACATATACAAGTAATGTATATGTTGTCTCCCAATTGTAAGTATATTTATAATGATGAATTCATAGCCGAATTTCAAAGAAAAGAATGCACAGAGGCAGACCAAACATACCATGATATAATCAAAGACTGGTGGAGAGCTCTAGCAAAATTTAGGGCCAACACTCATGGCAATTATGCCACAGTCTCATTGAACGAACATATGGTCTATGCAGCTATGATGTTGTGTAGACTTTTCAGAAGGAAAAATCCTACCCATTTCCCTACGAAATGGGTACCCCTTTTACACGAAGCAGCTAAAGGTTTTACTTTTAATTGGAACAAGATCCTATCAGACAATCTAGCTAAGGAGGTAATAGAGTATCAAACTGCAAAATCCCAGGGCAGGCCTGTGGCATTTTATATGTCCACATACATCATGGATGTTATATGCTTCATGACCCCTTTCCCTTTGATTAATTGGAGTTGGAACCCAACCTGCAATGAGCCCATTCATGAATACCATTCCAAGCTGTGGGAGGAGAATGTAAAAGATTTGTTTTATGAAATTTGTCATTTCATGGTGATACCAATACATCAGATGTTGTATGGTTGTGCGCCCCCTCGCATTTATGAGGTATTCATAGGAAGCCTTAAAGCTGTTGCCAACTGGTTTATAGAGGAAAATTTCTCTTACATCAGGGTCTTTGGATGTTCGATTCCCCCTCACGCATTACCAAAATTCCTCCCTGATAGACTGGTATGCAGGGAGGTGGCTTATCAAATAGTGATAGGCGGCATCAGGATAGAACTCAAAGTAGTCCAAAAGAAATTCTGGCCTATTTTCCCTGTACAGGTCAGGAAATTTTCATTACTCAAGATAGACATTATTCAGAATTACTTTCAAGCAGAAAATAATTCCTTTGATGATATTATCCTAAAGGAAAAAGAAGCCAAAGCAACAAGGGTTACTCTCCAAAAGGAAATCATATTTTCAGCAAGCGAAGAAATATCCAAAACTATGAAAATATCAGCCACAGAGCAAATCAGAGGTGACATCATGCCCAAGGTATGGGAAACCAACATAACTGAAAACAAAAGAATAGTTAAGGAGATCAGATATGATTGCGAAGAAGTTTTTGATCTCTTAGACAAAAGGTCATTAAACATTGGAAAAGCCAATTGTACAGGACTTCTGGGACAGATTAATATTGTAAGACATCAATTAAATTTTAGAGAGAATTTGAGTGAAGTCCAAATAGAAATTTCACAGCTAAGAGAGGTGGATGTCACCCTAATAGACATGTTGTTGGTTGAGCCCAACTTAAAACAGTTGTTGATAAAGTTTTCATATAAAGGAATTGAAGACCGTCTCCCCAAGACACATAGAAAGGTTTATCTATTCGAAGCAAAGGACCTTCCAGAGCCCCCCAGAACTTTTGCATAGTTCTTGAAGATATGCATTGAAAATATTGGATCAAAATAAGGAGAGTGATCGACAAAGCAATAAAGTATCATTTGGAAGATCTTTACTTCCAAGAAAGTAGAAAAATGGAGAAGATCATGAAAACATTTTTTGATTTATTTTTAACAAATAGTTAGTCACTAGAAATTAGGAAATCACCAACCGTCTTAGGATTGGTAGTTTTGTATAAATATAAATTTTCAAGAATAAGACCAGGCTTTTTTCTAGACGGGATTATAAAGAGAAAATTTAATTTTGTCGAATTCATACAATACAGATTGATGATTCCAGATCTGGTCAAGCCTGAGTTACGTGTTTCTCTGTCATTCCATATTTTATTTCATATCTTCGATGAATGCTTTCATGATGCAACCTCTACTGTGGTGATTGAACAGTTAGATTATCTAATCATTTGCAGTTTTTCCTCTGTATCAGCTATCAATAGATATAAGACCTATGAACGTTTTAGATTCTAAAATTGTGTGTTTCATTAAGGTTATCATCTCTTTTTCTTCTATTAGCACAAATTGAGATTCCTCTTTAATTGATGCCTCACATTTTTTATACAACTGTATGTTTTTCCTTCATTCCATGCACCGTTTCCTTTAAATTTGACTCAGATACTAGAAACGACATTTATTTCTGTTATACTATTGATTCATAGTTTGGAAGTTTTATTCTTTTTGTTTCAAATCAGAAATTTGCGACCCTTAAAAATAATTTTAACCTTCAAAAAGGAAACCATTGGCCTCCATGATTGTACCAGTTATGAGGCAGCCTAATATAGAACTTGGTCTATCAGATTAGACAAGCATTGTGTTAAACCTATTCAATACCATCTTATAAACAACAAGTACACGGGTAGAACTTGAACGTTCATGGGCCATGATTGAAATGGATATTAGCATCCAAGAGCAATGGGAAGCTAGACAGAGACAGTTAAGGAACCAAATTTGATTTCGCCTTTCATTAAACTGATTTTTTACCCCTTAACTATCTCTACCTTTTTCAGATGGCTTGACGGTATACTTTAGAGCCTTAAAGTATAAACTCAGCAACAACATCTTTTTGGCGTCGTTGTCAGGGTACGAAGACATGAAACTTTTCCCTAGGAAGAACGACATTGAAATTTTCTTTCTTTGATAGTGAACAAAGAGCGAAAAACCTTCTAAGGCTACCTTATATTTCACTTGGAAACTCCACGATAAATAAACTGGCTTTTAGCCAAAAGAACACTAGAAAGAACCCTGACAAAAAGCAGATTTCGCCGGTTTCTGATCCGGAATATTTTTTAAAATCAAGCAGATCTCTTAAACGGGCTACCTCTTTGACAAATGATATTTTCCAACCTGATTTTACACAACCAAAAAATAAGGATCTACTTGAAAAATCAAATACTCCACCTCCTAGTGAAGACCAATCTACCTGTGGAATTGCAACGCTAGAACTTGGTTTGGTCCTACCTGGTAATAAAACTAAGACTTTCTCACCTGTTTCTCTCATGCATAGATATACAAGATCCATTTCACCTCCCTCTTCGATCAATGCCTTTTATTTCCTTGAAATTCATATCCCTACCTCCCCATCCTCCGACGAATATCCAGTATATTTGCCCTGTGAGTCTGAAGTAGCTAGTCCACTTTTTCCTAGTCCTCCTTTATCAAGTTTTCTGCACCTTGATAACCATTTTTATGAAACCTTTCTACCCTTTCCAAACACATCCAAAAGGGTATCACATCCCTGTAAAACTCCCCCTTATAAGCTCCCAGTCCCATTCTCTAAATCATCAATGGGAGTATCCGAAGGAGGTGGGGCTGGAGGTAATGCCGCAGGCAGTGCTGGAGGAGCAGGCGGTCAAGTACCACTCCCTAGAATCTTGGCTAAGGTGGCTACCAGATATGCCCCTTTATTCCTCCTGGTTCCTCTCCATGACCTCCCCGAGAATTACATGAAATATCTCCCAAAATTCATAGGGGAAGGTGATTTAACCGCACAAGAACATATCAATTTCTTTGACCAGTTTGCTAACATCCTAGGACGTGAACACGAAGATGTCTACTCCAGACTCTTAGTACAAAATTTTGAAGGGAAGGCCATAACCTGGTTCTGAGGCTTAGCAGCGGGATATTTAAGGTCATACAACAAACTTGAAAGTGCTTTCACCAGACAGTGGGGAGAAAGGAAAGATTGCCTCTATTATCTGACTGAATTTGGGGCTCTTAGAAAGAAAAATTATGAATCAATTCTTGAGTTCACCCAAAGGTTTAACAAATTGTATAATAAAATTTCCATCAAGGTCAAACCTTCTCAAGCTGCAGCGAAAGTAACTTTTACCGGAGTTTTCGACCCTGATTTCTCCCTACTATTAAGAGAGAGGAGATCAATAGACCCCACCAAGATGCAATATGATGCCCTAGAAATTGAATCAAACATGATGGCATCAGGAAAGATAAAAGCCAAAACCAAGACTGGAAACAAAGAAACCAGAAGGTACAGAGAACAAGGAGGATCTTTTGGATCAGGAAGATCTTCAGGAGACAAAATGGATGATATGAAAAGGATAATTAAAGAAATGTCTAATACGATTTCGAAAATGGAATTAGATCAAACAAAAAATGACCATTTTCCTAGGAAGGATTTCAAAAGGAATCTTAATCCTCAAACTCAACAAAGATAGATTAAAAATGAGGATCAAAAAATCCAAACCCCCTTTAACAATGAAAACTTTATAGGAGGGGAAGACCTCAAAGATTTCGAGGAATTAGAGGAAGATATAAACAATCTGGGCGATGATGATCCACAACCCTATTTATCGAGACAAGATTATGAAAAATCCTTAAATAAAGAAAATAGATTGGAAAATGACATAAACAGTAGTACTTCTAAAGGTTTGACCTACCAGGGTATTGCAGATGGTATAATGGTCAAGCTTCACCAGAAGTACAATCTAAGGCCTAGAAACAGGAGTCTCGCAACTGCCCAAATGAAAAAGATCTTACCGAGGGGTGAGAGAGATGATACGGCTTCAAAAAATGATGAAAAGCATACTGAAAAAACTAATATCACTGACACACAGCCTACCAAGACTAAGTCAGCTGAAATACCTATAGTCAAAACACAGAAAGCGAAAGCTCCTGTCACTGAAAAACAAAAAATTCACCACAAAAGAAAGCTGAAAAGTAGGGAATTGAAGCCCAAACCATAGAGAGCGAAAAAATTGAGGGGAATTTTAATCTGGAAAATGAAATCAATAAAATCAAGATTCCCATACCTCTTGTCGAGCTAGCAAAAAATTCGATAAATAGAAAAAAAATTGCTAAGATGATTAGTTTTTCAGAAAACGAAAATCTAGCTGACGTTATAAACATAGAAGATGGCAAGCCTAATATAATTTTTGTCCCACACTTCGAAGGTACCAAAGACACCGTTGCCCCTTTCTATATCACACTAATTGTTTTCGACCACCTGCTCCACAACTGCATGTTAGATTCTAGAGCATCCCACAATGTAATGCCTAAAGCCATTATGGATAAACTAGGTCTTGAAATTACCAGGCCTTATGGATATTTATATTCATTCGATTCAAGAAAAGTTAAATGTATAGGCATGATAAAAGACTTGGTTGTAAATCTTGCATAGATACCTACGAAGAGCATTCTTATGGATGTGGTGGTTGATGATATTCCTCCAAAGTATGGTATGATGTTATCCAGGTCTTGGGGTTCCAAGCTTGGAGGATCCCTCCAGCTTGACATGACGTACGCTATGATCCCGATTTTTGGAGGACAGTTCATGCACCTATACAGAGAAACCAGATTGGCATTTACGGTAAGTGATCCACACAACCTGAATAACCACCCTGTATATATTGCTGATCAAGATTTAGGCAATTGTATATTATCTTTTGATGATGAAAGTGATGTACATATAGAAGAAAGTTGTACAGAAAATAAAAAAGAAAACGAAAAAGTTAAAGAGGATGTATATAGCACAGGTGCTTGGAAAATGTTCTTTGATGGTGCTTCATCCTACTTTGGAGCAGGAGCTAGAGCACTCTTTGTGGCTCCTAATGATAAATCCATTATCCCTTTTTCCTATAGGTTAGAGTGGAACGTTGATCACACAAATAAAAATAAAAATAAAAATAAGCCGCTAGGAGAATGAAAATAAAAAATCTAGAAATTTTTGGTGACGCCGAGTAAATTGTAAAATAGGTAAATAGACAGTACCAGGCCAAACATCCTAGGTTAAGGTCTTATAGGAATTGTTTTTGGGATCTAATCGAATATTTCTTCTCCTCTGTCAATATTCACTATATTCCAAGAACTGAAAACCAACAGGTTGATGCGTGAGCCGAAGAGGCCTCAACTTTCACACCTCCCACTACTTTCAAATTAAAATACCATATACAAATGAGACATAGACCTTTCATACCGAATAACATACATCATTGGCAAGTATTTGAGGATGATGAACAACTCCAAAAGTTTTTAGAATCGGTAGACAAGTTTGTCGAAACCCATGCCGACCAAGAAAACCAAAATGATCCTATTTGGATCATGCAGGAGGGAGAAGACCCCCAAGAGTTCCACGATAAAATCGCTAACCATCGTATGCTTGTTTTAAAAAATAACTAGATCCCCAAGGGTCTGATTACTTTGGAAAGGTTATTTAACTAGGATGACATCCCTCTAAAGTCCACCTTGCAGCCTCAACCAGAAGAGATTGAGGATTGCGATATTGGTACTAAAGAAAATCCTCGGTTGGTGAAGTTATCCAAGTACCTGTCCCCAGAGATCAAAAGTAAGTATGTTGAGTTACTTAGACAATACAAGGATGTTTTTTCTTGGTCTTACAACAAACTAAGAATGTATGACACTTCTATAATCGAACATAAAATTCCTTTGAAACCTGGAGTCAAACCTTTTAAGCAGAAACTCAGACAGATTAACCCTATGTTACTGTCGGGGATAGAAAAGGAAGTAAAAAAACTCATGGACGTTAAAATCATCGTCCCACTGAGATATTCGGAGTGGGTAGCCAATTTAGTCCCAGTAAGAAAGAAAAACGGTGAAATCAGACTGTGTGTTGATTTTAGAAACCTGAACCGATCATCACTCAAAGACAATTACCTGCTACCCAAGATGGATCATGTTTTAGAGAAAGTATTTGGATCTAATATAATTTCCATGATTGATGGTTTGTTAGGTTACAATCAGATTGCGGTACACCAAGATGATAAATAAAAAGCGGCGTTCACTACCCCTTGGGGTACTTTCATGTATGACAAAATGGCTTTCGGTTTAATGAATGTAGGGGAAACCTTCCAACAAGCCATGGACATGGATATCACCTTCATGGGCGAGAGAGATAAGTTTGTTGTTATCTATATTGATGACTTGACCGGTTTTTCCAAATCTGATGAAGAACATCTATTTCTTCTCAAGCAAACTGTCGAGAAATGTCGTAAATTTGGTTTGTCCATTAATCCCAAGAAATCTCATTTCACCATGCAAGAAGGTAAACTCTTGGGTCATATAGTGTCTAAAGATGGGATTAAAATTGATCTAAAAAGGGTCGAGGCAATAGATAGTATAAACATTCCAAGAAATGTAAAAGAAATTCAATCTTTTTTAGGAAAAATAAATTTCTTGAGAAGATTCATCCCTAACTTCGCTGAAATTGTAAAACTGATTACAGACATGCTTAAGAAGAACAGTGAAGTGAAGTGGACGAGTGAAGCCAAATCGTCTTTTCAATGTATCAAGAGAGTGATAGGCGAAGCACCAGTCCTGGCAAGCCCAGACTACACAAAGGATTTTCTAATTTTTTCTTTTGCTTCAGAGCACACTATCGCAGCTATATTGTTACAGAAAAATGAAGAAGGCTTCAAGCAACCTATTGTGTTCTTTAGTAAAAGTCTCAGAGACGCTGAATTTAAATATGACATCATGGAAAAACAATCTTACACAATGGTGAAAGCTCTCAAATCTTTCAAAACTTACGTATTGCACTCAAAGTTCATTGCTTATGTGCCTACAAGTTCCGTTAAGGATATACTGGTTTAGTCTGACAGTGACGGAAGGAGAGGCAGGTGGCTAGCTAAAATTCAGGAGTTGGACCTGGAGTTCAAACCAACTAAAGTTATCAAAGGTTAGGGTTTGGCCAAGTTACTAACCGAATCAAACTTAAAGGCACTTGGAATAAATCAGTTGCAAGAAGACGAGGGATTTTTAGAGATAAATGAGCTCGACTTTGTTACACCTACAGTTGAGATTCAAGACAAGTTTTCTACCTCAATCTGGTATCGTGATATTGTTTCTTACCTATTGACTCTTCAATGTCCCAGTGAAATAACCCCATCTAAAGCTAGGACAATGAAGCTACATGCTGTAAAATATTGTATTATAGACGGAAAATTATATTGGAAAGACCCCCTAGGTTTCTTGTTGAGCTGCTTAGTTGAAGCTGAAACAGAAAAGGTTATAGATGAATTCCATGAAGGGGTGTGTGGAGGACATCATGCTTGGAGAGCCACAGCTTATAAAATATTAAGAGTCGGGTATTACTAGCCCAAACTATTCACTAAGGTAAACACTAAAGTCTGAACTTGTACCCCCTATCAATTCTTCACAGGTAAACAGAAAGTCTCAGCTTTACCCCTAGTTCTAGTTAAAACCGAAGCTCCATTCCAGCAATGGGGCCTCGATTTCATTGGAGAGATTCATCCACATTCTAGTGCCCATTACAAGTGGATTTTAACTGCCAAGGACTATTTTACTAAGTGGGTGGAAGCTACTCCCATGAGAAACGCAACTGACTCGATAGTAATTGATTTTCTCGAAGAAAATATTTTATCCAGGTTT
>JASDQU010031286.1:1957-17132 GCA_032191745.1 Picea mariana | reverse complement strand
TTTAGACAACCCCAGACCGGACTTGTTCTTCCAATTGGCGGACGATCATTTTCGCCCATCAAAAAATGGTGCTATAAAGAGGGCCTGAAAACTATTGATGGTGCGTGGAGGTCACAAGACTCCTCCCCCTCACACCCACTCACCTATAGTAACAAGAAGTTGTTTTGATGATAATATTACCTCTCAAACAACAACCACCTCAAACAAAAATCCACAGATTACCGTTGAGCCAGTAACTCCAAATCCCCTAGGGTTTGACGTACAATAAATTGTTCGTCAATCACTTCTAAGGACACACGGTGCTTTGGCCCGTATCAGACAACCAGGTCGGCCATTGAATCAAACGCTAGATTTTTCTGATATTAGAGAGCAACTTGAAGGCACTGGTCTTATCCTAAATCCTACGGATCCAGATTACATCCTCACTCCTGCAGCCAGAGGATCTAGTATCCCACCATCACAACCACCTTCATCTCCTTCCTCTTCAGAGGAAGAGTCATCCAACGAAGGAAGTTGTTCATCTCAGCCTTCCACACGACCCACGCCTATGGAAAATCCAAACAATCCCGCCAGACCTTGGCTTGATCAAGATGTTGTGGCCATACTTGGACCCCAACATCCTTTGCCTAAACATCTGGAGAAATGGCTCCCTAAATTCAATCCAGATTCCAAGAAAATTGCTGAGGATCACATTAAAAAATTCATGCTAGCCATTAGACTCTGAAGCGTAGAACATGAAGACGTAGTATGTAGAATTTTTCCGTACACATTTGAAGGCAATGCCTCTACTTGGTATTTTTCCCAACAACCCCACATCATTCTATCTTGGGATAGATTCAAATCTTGTTTCCTTGATAAATTTGGAGACGACAAATCTCCCAAAGTCTTAGTCATGGAACTCTCCAGTTTAAAGATGAACCCCAAGGAAAAAATAAAAGACTTTAATCAAAGGTTTCTAACATTAAAGAATCGAAACCCCACTGATTCAATGCCTCCTGAAAATCTTATTATCGCATACTACACCAAAGCCTTACACCAGAACATAGCAATCTGGGTAAAAAGGTCTAAGAAAACAAAATTATTGGAAGCCTTCGAGGAAGCAAGACAAATTGAGAAAGATATTCTAAGCCTAAAGGACAATATCAGTAACAAGGCAGAGATTACCCCACCTTCCAAGAAGAAAATAGAAATTCTTCCTAGACCTCCCCAAACCAAAACTCAATCAAAGAGTTCAGATCTAGAAAGTTTACATCAGGTCATTCTGAAATTGTCAAATCAAGTCGTGTATTTAAGGAGATCAATTGAAGAAGCTTCTTCAAGCAAAGGGTCTTACAAACCCCCTTTTAGAAATCCTTTTCCCACAAACCGACCAAACTTAAATTCTGAAGGCCTTAATCAAGAAAGCCTACAGTATGCTATCCAGACAATTCTGGAAGCACATGATAACTTAGTTTCCCCCGAGATTCCTGAAGATGTGGTCGAACAAGAAACAATGGAAGAGGATGAATCCTCTCCCAACATCTTCGGGCATTTTTTGGGTAGTATTTTTCAAGCCAATTTTGAAACGGTGCATCCTTACAACACCAAAAGTAGAACACAGAATAAATCCTCTTCTGAAACTGGAACTAATGCGCCCCAAAAATAGTCTAAACAAACTGAAACTAAACAGAATTCGGTAACTCCAAGTTTAGAATATGATTTTATTGAAGACCTTAAGAAACTTAGAGCTAATATTTCTGTTTATGAATTGTTGAAATTTCCTTTTCTTCTGCAAAAGATGCTTCAAAACATTGCAGAAAACAACAAAAACAGCAATCTGAACAACAACAAATTTGCAGAAAACAACCCTAAAACACCTCAAAAGGTCCCTGTTAAAATGACACTAGAACCCTCTGATAAAAGAGACCTTGCTGTAAAAAGAGTAACAAATGTAGATAAAATAATCCTAGGGATTGCGACTAAAAATCAGCAAAGTTTTGTTGTTAATACTCGTAGAAATGTCCCACCTTTTTTGTTAACCTTTGAAATTTTCAATAGGAATGTACATAATTGTATGGTAGATTCTAGTGCATCATCAAATGTAATGCCTTGGTCTGTATGCCAAAATATCAATGCTGAAGTTCAACCTTCCATTCTAAAAATTATTTAGCTTGATCGGACTAGTGTTAAGGTAATAGGTGAATTATAAAATTTCCTTATCAGATTATCATCTAATCCAAAAGTCCACCAGATTATCGATATTATTGTCATTGACATCCCTAAAGTATATGGATTATTTTTAAGTAGGTTTTGGTTCAAGCAACTACATGGTTACTTTGTGATAGACTGGTCTCATTTATGGCTGCCAAAAAATGGAAAGCCTAACATAATCAAGATCAATCGTTGGCGTTACCTCAAGCTTATGGTAACTGATTTAAATGATGTTAATGAACCATTTACTACCTCCGCTAATTCACCCGAAATGCAAGGAATGAACACCTTTTTTGGTAACTTCATGGCTGAAACTTCTACCATTTCTAACCCAGAACAACAGTCGAAACTCATGACATGCACACAGTCAACAGTTCTCCCTAAGGTTCCACATACAACTGATGAGAGTCACATCTGGTCTCTCTACTTCAATGGATCCAAATCTAAAGAAGGAGCCGGTGCAGGATGTGTGCTCATTGACCCAGTAGGTAACAAAATTTTGTCTCTTTCCGATTAGAATTTGAATGCACAAACAATATGGATAAATATGAGGCGCTTCTGCAAGGTCTCAGAAAGGCACTAGACTTGAAAATACAGAATTTAATGGTATTCGACGATTAAAAAATTGTGGTTAGATAGGTAACAAATTCCATTCATTGCCTATCTCCACACCTGAAAAGTTATCAAGCTGAGGTATGGAATCTAATGCACAAATTTTTTGCATTTAACATTAATTCCATTCCAAGATTAAATAATTTTGAGGTTGACTTGTTGGCTAATGTTGCTTCTAAACTTTTTTCCGCAGAAGGCCTTTCTCCAAACACGTTTTCTGTTGAGTTGTTGTTTAGACCATCCATTTGGAACAACATCACTAATTGGAGAGTGTTCGATGATGATCAACGGATCATCAGTTTCCTGCACATGGAAGATACTTTCCAAGGTGTGGTTATCGATGAAGGCACCCACAACGAAGACCTCCATAATTTTATGGTAATATCAGACCCAAGATCTCCGGAATCAACATCAGATCTGGTAAATTCTATCCCAAAATCTATGGTAAGATTAGAAATTTTTTATGATTTGCATGATAAATTCAAAAAATCAGTAAATTGTAAAACAAACAATTCTTCCTTGACCCAAGAAAAAGTGAATCTAGGAACTAAAGATAATCCACAATGCATCAATTTGGGAACGGGATGTTCTGAGCAAGAGAAGTCATCCTTTATTAAGTTGTTTAAGGAATTTAAGGACGTCTTTGCTTGGACATGTGATGATCTAAAAACATTTGATCCTAACATTATACAACACATCATTTCCATGAAACCCTAGACTCAACCTTTTCAACAGAAGTTAAGAAAGATGCACCCAAAACTTGAACCAACGGTCAAGAAGGAACTAAACAAACTATTGAATGCAAAGATAATATTCCCAGTGAGACACACACAATGGGTCTCTAACCTTGTCCTTGTGAGGAAGAAAAGTGGAGAAATCTGACTATGTGTCGATTTCTGAAATTTAAACCGAGCATCTGATAAAGACAACTCCCCTGTTCCTCCGATGGAAAAAATTCTCCAACAGGTATCTGGTTCTGAAAGATTGTCACTACTAGATGGTTTTTCAGGGTATAACCAGGTCCTCATGTCTCCTCCAGACCAGCTGAAAACCACTTTCCATACTCTATGCAGTACCTATGCTTATAGAAAGATGCCCTTTGGGCTTATAAATGTCGGTGCCACTTTCCATAGAGAGATGGATATCGCTTTTCGCGGTCTAGTCAATCAATATGTAGTAGTCTATCTAGATGATGTCACTGTCTTCTCAAAGAATAAGGGAGATCATTTATCTCATCTGAGATCTGTTCTACAACGATGTCGTAAGTACGACATCTCTCTAAATCCTAAAAAATCTGTCTTTGCAGTGGAACAAGGCAAGTTGCTCGGATTCATAGTATCCAATGAAGGGATGATCATTTACCTCGAGAGGACTCATGTCATTTCAAAACTTCCTCCCCCCTCTTCCAAAAAGTCTATGCAATCTTTTTTAGGTCAGAGAAATTTTGTTAGAAGGTTCGTCTCAAGTTTTTTGGAAATGGTCAGGCCATTAAAAAAATTAATAAAAAAGGATGTGAAATACCATTGGGGACCTCAAGAAAGTCAAGCTTTTGACTCAATAAAAAAATGCATAGTGGAGGCTCCATCCCTAATGAGCCCTGACTTTTTGTGAGATTTCACTCTTTACACATTTGCCTCCGATCGATCTTATGCCGCTGTGCTAACTCAAAAGAATGTTGAAAACAACGAAGTTCCTATTGCGTTTATGAGCTCAGCCTTTAAGGGAGCAAAGATTAATTATCCAGCTGTAGATCAGTAGGCTTACACTTTTTTTAAAGAGGTAAAAAATTTTTGATCTTATCTACTGAAATCTAGAACGAAAGTCATTGTTCCTTACCCCACTGTCAGAAATTTGTTAGTACAGAAAGAACTGGGTAAGAAATGGGAAAACTAGGTCACATCCTTACAATAATATGACCTCGAGATCACTCCAACACAAATTTTTAGAGGCCAAGGTATATGTAAATTAATTGTTGATTCAGTTATAGAATAGTAGAATCAAACTGATATGTTAATTGAACATCAACATAATTAAAATCAAATCTGTTGTGTACAAAATCCTACAAGTCGTTGGTATGATGACATTAAGTTTTATCTAACACACAGATTAACTCCATGCCACCTTGATCCAAAAAAGAGGACAGTGTTGAGATTAAAATCTGCACCTTTCCAACCAGTGAATGGTATATTGTTTCGCCAAAATTTTGATGGAATACTTATGCGTTGTCTAGCAAGAGATGAAGCAGATAAAGTATTATCAGAATTACATGTAGGGGAAGCTGGTGGGCATTTCGATGGAGACACTACTGCCCACAAAGTATTAAGGGCGGGGTATTACTAGCCCACCCTTTTCAAAGATGCCCATGCATTATGCCGCAAATGTGTAATTTGTCAAAAGGCTTCTGGATGAGTACATAAGGCAACATTCCCACTGCAACCTGTTTTGGTGGATTTTCCTGTTAAGCAATGGGGTCTTGACATCATTGGCCCAATTAACCCCACCTCCTCGCAGCAGGATAAATACATCATTAAAACGACAGACTATTTCACCAGATGGTCTGAGGCTGCACCATTAAAAGTGGTAAACACCAGTCAGGTAATATATTTCCTTAATTCAAACATTATCACTCATTACGGTATTCCTGGATGTCTAGTTTTCTATAATGCTTCCTATTTTTCGTCTCTTGACATGAGTGCTTTTGTTTTAGAAAAAGGGATAAAACTAAAGTATTATGCCAGCTATTACCCCCAAGGAAATGGTTTGGCGGAATCAAAAAACAAAAACCTAATCAATATCATCAAGAGGACGGTCTCCGAAAACCACAAAAATTGGCATAATGCACTATTCAATGCAATCTGGGTTGATAGGGTAACTCCAAAAATTGTTGTTGGTAATTCCCCATTTTTCCTCGTTTACTGTAGGGAAACAATTCTTCCACTGCACGTTCTCCTTCCATCTCTGCAGTTGTCGCAGAAGGTTTAGGAAGAAGACTGTCCTCCTTTGGAAAGTCGGATTAATGCTTTGCTAAAGTTAGAAGAGGTAAGGACTTAGGCAAAACAAAAAATGGATCAACATCAACTTATTGTCAAAATATGGTTCGATTCAAATTCTGCCTCAGACAGGAATTTTGAGGTAGGTGATCTTGTCCTCAAATGGGACAAACCTCATGAGGGGAAAGGCAAGCATACTAAGTTCTAAAGCCTGTGGTTGGGACCATTATTAATCACTGAAAAACTAGGTCCCATTTCTTTTCACCTACAGAATTTAGAGGGACAATCAGACACCTTCCCGGTGAATGGCCAAGCTCTCAAAAGGTATTTCACCTGACAACTCTCAGATACACCTTTTGTACATATTTTTCTGTTTTGGTTTCTTTTGCTTTCCGTTTTCTTTTCTGGTTTGTTTTTATTTTTATCTTTTGTTTATTGGCATTTTTGAGTCAAACATGCCTGTATTACAGTCTAGTTCAGAAGAAGAGAACATAATGCTTCATCTTGAAATAACTGTCAAGGGCTGTCAGAGCATCAATTGCTGTGTTTTTCTAAAAACGTAAACTAGTTAAAGATGGTATTTTGTTTGAGAATTGATTTCTTGGTTTCAATTTTCATTTGAGAGTAGACACGACTATCTTTAAAAAATCTTTACGCTGTCCCTGCTCTTAAGAAAGAAACTCAATGATGCCTCCCTGTCCTTGAAAATTAGTTTTATTAATAAACTATTTTTAGATCTTAATGAAGGTTAGCAAGAAAAATTTAAAGGTTTGGAAAATATTAAGTTGTGTAAAAACTGGAATTTTCAGCATCACCCCACTCTGCTGAATGTCTTTAAAACTATATCAGAATGTGAATAATTTCTCAAAGAGTTGTAGTAAATGTTTGTAAACCCACTGAGACACTGAACATGTTTGTTGGCAACGGGTAAATGCATGCATGATTCCAAGATAACTTTGTCAGGGTACTGAACAGGCCCGCTGGCAGCGAAGTGATGTCAGGTTAAAGAAATTTCTCAAGTATAAATCTTGATTTTGGTCATAAGCATCCTTCATTCTGATTTGAAATTTCTTGGACAGGATATAGACATCAAAGTGGGTTAATTGACATCCCTGTCGAGGCTATGGATGCCTACTGGCAGCAGTGGCCCTATCAACAGTATTGGAGCCATTAACTTAAACATCGTGGCTTTCGTTTGTGAAGTCTGTCACCAGATTTCATTCTTTTAACGAAAGATATCTTAAGTTGGACCACGTCGTGATTATTAAAGATGATCAAATGAATTTTCAGTTGTTCTTTGATTTAAAATCATTCAAACATTTCTAACCTGAACTCATCAGTGATACAGAGATAACTGCTTCTCCCAACAAGTTGCCATTGTTGGCAGCCCAACATATTTTTAACTTTTTAAATATCAAATAATAATCTATGTAGCTGCCTAACTGAGGTCGTACATTTTTCTCTTCTTCATAAGAACTTTTTGAAACAACAAATGCAATTTTTTGGTTATTCCTAGTGTTTTTGTTTCCATGCTTCGTTCATGACTGAAAGCATGAAAACAAAGCATTAAAACTTATGACTGCATTACCTCTCTATTTAAAAGTTTATGAAAGCCAAATGGCTCAACATTTTGGTTAATAAAGTCTTTGTTCTTTGCTATGAATTTCATTCTCTTTGTTTCCCTCCTCGAATGTCAAGCATGCTTATGGATTGTTCTATGAATCAACAAAGGTCCTTTTAATTTAACCATCATCATATTTTTGTGTGGTTCTTGGTCATACGTTCCCTTGTCACTAGACTTTGGTTTATACGTTTCCTTCTTCTAAGCTTTAGAACCTAACCCACCTTGTTGCACAATCATTTTAAATTTTTAATGCACCTGGTCATGGCCTATAATATGTAGGAGGTGGCAGTCCAGCCCATCATTTCGAAGTTTAGTCTTGGGTTTTGCAACACCGCTCGCATTCATTTCAAACAACGCCTATCTTTTCGTTGAGAATCTTCTACTCATTTTCCATAGATTGTTGATGAGTTTCGGGTTTGGAGTATACCTCTAGTCTATTCTTAGAGACCCTCCATATGCACTGTGTTTGGGTGTTTTCTTATTGAATTCCCATGGCCCCGGTTGTTAGGATTGAACCCAACGACACTCAAAGCTTTCTCCTGTGCGATGATGCAAGGGAGGATCTCAAGGGTCACGACTGACTTGTTTTCCTTGAGAAATTCCAAGGATTTAACCTTCAAACCGCTCAGGAATTCACCCTCTCATTTGATGGATGTCGAGCCAAGGTGGGGGACATTCAAATCGAAGTCACAGAGGACTTTTTAATTCAAGAAACAGGTCTCCTTGTAAGCGGGCATAAGTGGTTCAAGAATGCCAAGGTCGAGGAGGTTCCGTGGAGTCTTTTCTTTACATCTCGAAAGATCAATGGCTGTGACAAAGGTATGCCAGTGTCCCTATTGAAAACCCAATGGCATGGTTTGCTTGCAGTGTTGAAACAGTTTGTGATGTGTGAAGGCCGTTTTGGTTTTGTCTTTCTATATCACCTGCATTTACTCATGAATTTTAGAGGGATTCCATTAAACATGCCTTATTACCTATGGAGAAGCTTGTGTAAAATGGCTAAGAGGTATAATAAGCAATGTTTGGATTCAAGCCTTTTCCACCATGGTTGGATAAAATTATGCTTGCACATCAATTGAAGTTACAGAACAATGACTGGGATTGGTTCCTAACCCAAAGTGGTTTCGCTAACTCATATGCTGTAGAGGTTGACAAACCCGTGAGGGTGATATCGATTTAAGTTTTAAAAATAAGAGGGCAGTAAGGCTGATCTTGAGGAAGATATGAAATAAATCAAACCCTCATGTGAGCTTGATCAAGACGATTGAGATCCATGAGAGCTAGGATTCTGAGATTGATAGATTTCTGGCCGAAGAAGACCCTCCTTCCTTCCAAACACACCTCGATCAGTCTTACAATTTCATGGATAATCTGCCACCTTGTCTGAAGCATAGTGAAGGGTTTCCAGGTATTAAGTTTGGTGAAAAATCGACAAGCCACATTGGGGACGTTCTGGTACACAACCGTGGGTATTCTTAATCGACCGTCACACAATCACAATGTGAAACGTGTTTGTTCTGGATTGATAAGTATTACACCGATATACCCATTTTACAGTAACAGATCAAATACCTTACGGATTAGGTCGACCCCTTAATAAATGAAAATCGCAGGCTCAAGTCTATTGTTAAGGGACAAGGGAAACGCTTGAAAACTACAGGGAACGTCATATTAAAAAATGTTGAGACTACAACAGCAGTGATAAATTCTGAGATCATGTGATTTGATTTGATTTCACAGTTAAAGGTAAGATTTCTTTTTATCTTAAAATAGTGTTATATTTTGTTTATTGAATAATTTAGATTTCATTGTTAAAATAGATTAGCTACAGAATCAGTAGATTCTGTAGCCAGTCTATTCTAATTCGAAATTTGGAAAATTGTGGTTAAATGAATATCTAAATTTCTTTATTTTATCTTTTTCTTTCAGGATATCTGGGAGGCTATGGTGACCAAGTGATCTAAAGAATTTTTTTGGGGGCTTGTTATCCATATCTATGATCTATTTTTGTATAAACAGGAACAAACTTTTTTTAGCTTTTAAAGATTTAGTGTGATTTGGGGTTGTTATATTCCCCCTCTATTTTTGTAATCAACATATGATTGTATCTTATCTTATAAGATAAGACAATTACCTTTCTGAACCCTTTAAAAACTCATATTTTTTGTAAAGAAATCATCTTGGCCTGGGGCTGAAGTATGGACAATTAATTCATAGACTTGAATGGAACATAATGCATATTACAACTTTAGCTTCTTGTGTATGATGTCTTAATTTAAGTTCTATTTTCTTGACAAGATAATAGGTGTTGATAGCTTTTTTCTTCATGCTTTATTATGAGTCGGGATAATTCGTTTATAAATACTGTCCATATGTGATGTTTCAGATATTACATAGGGTGATCATCTTTTCAACTCAAATTATGAGAATTGTCTTTAATTTTTTTGTTGAAACGTTTAAATGCAAATTTTTTACAACAAGATTTATCTTACTGTAATTGCTTGTAAATCATAAGATCACCACGATTATTTGCATCTCTTCATTCTGTCATTAAAATTCAATAGTCAATACACTATTTTGCATTTATTCCAAACAGTTTCAAAGTTCACTGCAGGTTTATCTCTTGGACAGGTTGGCTGGACATTCTATAATTATACAGGTGATTGGATGCATGTTGAACAACCCATTAATAGGTTGGTTTATTTCTTTTATCTTTTGTTTGTCTTCGAAACTCTTATTTGTGACCTGGCTTTGACCGTTCACACATTTTTGTTTCATAGCATATTCTTTTTGTTTAATCTTAGATAAATAAAGAAAAAACAAAAAATAGTTTATGTTCTTTCTTTATCTTCTTTTGTTAAAGCAACCATATTTTCATAGATTTTCGTGAGTTTAGAGTAAAACTCACTCTTGTATAACATGCACATAAATTAGATAAACAAATCTGTTGTGTAAATATTATTTAAAATAGTTATATAGATACACATGTACATATATACATACTAAATAGTTATTTGTTAGTTTGTTCTTTTTCTTCTATTTGTTTCTTTTAGGAATTTTAGATTGGCCAACAGAGCCATTAAACCCGTTGAAATGAGTCATACCAAACGGCTCGGGTTATTTAGACAACCCCGGAACAGATTCATTCTTCCAATTGACGGATGGTCATTTTCGCCCGTCAACATGACATCAACACAATTTCTAGAAGGGTGACAATATCTTGACTCTCATTACCTTCACAATGAGGAGTCTCTAATGACATAGAGAGAATCATCATATCTCTCTGATTCCATTGACCCCCATAACATTCGACTTCAACAAACTCTCACGTTACGGTGGGTCTTACTATGCGACTATTGCAGTTGTTTGATACCAGCCGAAGACCTATGAATTTGTTAGGCCATCAATGCCTATGAGTCATCAACACTTCTTCCAATCATCCTTGCCTCACTTTAGAGTATGTTCACCATTCATAACTATCATCTTTCATTCTCAAACGCCCCTGAGGGCGCTGCAATTATCTACATCAACACCCATCATCAATTACAGTCTCACATTTTGGCTACATGACACGAGCATGGGGCATGCCTGCCTCGTTTGTACACATATTTTCATTTTCTTCCTAGAGAAAGGTTTGGGTCCCACAATTTTCCCTCTCCCTCCGATGGATCACTCTTGCAGTTCTTCTCTTCACTCTTCATTACAATGGAACTCTCAATAAAAGAAACATTGATGTATTTCATCTATACAAATGCTCCTAACCTCACACATGCCAGGGGGCATCTGTTATCACTAAAAATGAATCCACAACATTGCACAAATGGGTAAGGAAACAAATCAATGCCAACAACAATTAGTCCACCTACAAAACTGAAATTCATTCAAAGGAAAAAAACTATACAATTAGGTCAAAAATTGACATGCGCAAATTCACCAAAGGAAGCGCACGCACATTGCGCAGTGTGTGCGGGCCAACAAATCCCTCAATGAACACAATGTGCCAAGTGCATGACTGTGTACGAGAAAATCCACGCACTTCTATGAATGGTGCATTTATGGATCTTATCGGCCCGTCAACCACTTATGGACCAACTACCAACACGATTTGATCCTCATAGCTGAGAGAAATCTGAATGGGAGTCTAGTCAAGGACTAGAGGGTACCCTAAAAGGCCCCTTGTTCACACCAAGAACCAATAACATTTTTCCTTGATGAAATGCTATAAATAAGAGCCATGGGTGCACTAAGAAACCAAGATCTTCATAGTGTTTTTATGTTGCAAGAATTCTCCCTTGAGAATCCTGTTTTCTCTTTGGAGCCTTCAAGCATCATTGTAATAGGCCATTCCACTCACCTATTGAGGGAATAGGCATTGTTTTTCTTCACCATTTGACATTTCATCCATTATATGAAGATCTCTCCATTAGGGAACTAAAGAGCCCTCCCAGGGAGGAAGAGGGGACTCATAAGTTCCTATTTTTCTCTACGATGTTTTTCCTACTAATCTATTGATCCATTGGTAGCATTATGTTGGTCATTTCTTGATTTCCATGGTTTTGAGTTTCTCATACTTTCTAACTTTTATTTCTTAGTTGTTTTAGTTTTATTTATTTATTTATACATGTGTTTGGCTTGTTTAACCCACTCACAAACTTCTGTCTTGTCTAGTAGGCTCATCTAGGCATGCAAGTGTTGTTGTTTTGCTCACCCAAGTGACAAAACCAACACAACACTCATCTTAGTAGAGGTCGTCAAATAGTTGGGATTGTCGACAACACCACACCTACATCCATTCAACATCAGGTGGATTTTCCAGGGACAAGATCTTCATTTCAGCCAACAGTGTCGATTTTCATACGACATCCATCCCTTCAAGGATGAGGTATTATGTGATGTTGCTCCACTGGATGTCTGTGATGTTCTCTTGGGAAAACCATATATGTTGAAGTGCCATGTTGTTTATGAGTCTTGACCTTGTAGTGTCACTGTTACTCTAGGGGGTCATATCTACATAATACCAAAGGTATCTCCAACTATTGTCCCACCTAAACAGTGCCGCAAGGTAGTATCTCATACTACAAAATTCAACTTCTCCACAATCTGTTTAAAAGGTGCATAGAAGGACATTGCAACCACTGCAGCCTCGGTACAAGAACCTTCTATCCAACAAAAGAATATCAACAATATTGCAACACAGAATAATTATTATTTCTACACACAATCATCTCATGTAGCCACACTGGTTAAAAAGGTCCAACCCTTCCATCCACAGGTTCGTGACAACCTTCGTGCAACTTCTCCAACAATTAAAGCAACTCATCAAGATGCAGATTCAACAAATGATTTTCCCTCTCCCCCAAACACTCAACGCAATGGATAAAATTGCTTCCCAAGGAGGGAGGATTGATATAGGTGTATATCGGTGGCCACCCACCTTTTCCAACTAGCTCAAAATAATTTTCTGATAGTTTTGGTAATTTACTATTTTTAGCAGGTTTTCACTTGCAGGGCCATTTTGAGGGCCTAAATGAAGGTTTTTCAGGATCGAGCTTCTCAATGATAGCCAAAGGCTATCATTGACCCCCAAAAATGAATCTCCTCAATGATACCTTTCCAATGAGTTATCATGCGCTCCAAACAGAGATTGTATGCCAAAGTTATGCCCCTAGGAAATTGATACACCAACCTACCGAAAACAAGGTCCACAAAACTGTTGGATTTTCATATTTCGGGGTTAGGGTTTTGCATTTTATTTATGATAAAAATGCCTTTGGAGCCTCATTGTAAAATCATCTTCTTGTGAATGCGAGTAGCCGTCACATCTCTTCTCATAGATAAGTTTCCACCATTCTAGCGAGTCTTTCACTCTGTATTTTTACAGTCTTTGTACATTTTCGCTCATTAATATAAAATTATGTATTAATCTATCTCTGTGTTTATGGTTGCATCTATGATACATTTTTGTTATATTATTGGATATCCAAGATATCTCTGTACATTTATTTATTATATCTCCGCTCTCATTTCATGCCGAAAATAATCCAGATCATGTATGTTGTACAATTTCCTATCCAAAGTAATAATAACATTGCAAGGCCTTGACTCAGATACAACATGAAGTTTCCATAAATAAGCTTGGCCCAAAAGAACATCAAAATATTTAAGGGGATAAACATCACACAATACCTCATCTTTGAAGGGCTTGATTCCATAGGATAGGCCCTATGTTGGTTGACGTGAAGATCACTTCCTTGGCGGAGCCATTCGATGGTGTAGGTCTACGGGTGCGGGTGCAGATTTGTCAGTAGGGCCAAACACTTGATGACCTCCACTAATATGAGGTTATTTTGGATGCCATTATAAACAATTAAGTGTAGCGGGGTACCTTTCACCCACATCTGTGAATGAAAGAGGAACTCTCCTTCCTTTGGCTCATCAGGTTCACTGGGTTGGATCTTGGTGGTAGCAACGATGGAACTAGGTTCTGCATCAATGATCTGTCTCCCTTTTTCTGGTTCTTACTCAGAGTTGGAAGCCACATATGATTCATAGGCTTTCATCTCAACCACCAATGAATACTATGAGAGACAATCATCAGTGTTATGCTAGAGGCTCTTTTGGAAGTCACACCACTTCCCGATATTTTTCTTCATATTTCCATTTTGCTTCTTTGTTTGTGCATTAGACATGTTTCCTGAGGCTATACATCTTTTATGTGGCCTTTTTTCTATGGTTTGGGCTTCCATTTCCCTACTTCTGCTATGAGGGGTTCCTAGAACCAAAATTCAACAGTTTTTTTTAAGCTTCTGCTCGATTTTGATGACATATCGATAAGCCGCACCCAAGGATGAGATTTCAAGAAACTTCATTTCTTCCTAGATGTATATATGCAGAACACCATGTTACTTGAGCACTAGATATCACTCATAATCTTTGATACCCATCTCGGTGCATAAGGTATGGAAGATATTTGTGAACTCTGACACTCCCTTGTCCCTTTCCTGTCGTAGTGTGGTCCATTTTGTATACAGGTTATTATAACTTCTAACAGGGTAGTATTGTTCCTTAATAGAATCCCCGAAGGACTCCCAGGTGAATGTAACTGTAAATAATGAGGGTTCCTATGTTTCCTTTTTCTCAAAGAAATTATCCCACCAATATTTGACATGGGGGACGACTTTGAGGAGCACAAAAGTAATATTTTATCTATTTGGAAAGTTATGGATAGAAAAATACCCTTCTAGGAAATTCAAACATTTTTCTATGACATATGCATCTATAGAAACTCAAAATATAGGAATATCAAAGTTGATTTGTACCTTGAATAGGAAACACCTCTTCTTGAGGAAGATCTGTCGCCTGTTGGTAGTCATCGAAGGATTTGCATAAAACCATCCATCATCTCGTTCCTCCATTGCATGAGGGATTCCTCGAAAAATAGTTTTAAAGGATATCTTGTCCCATATTCTTTATTTTATCCTACCATGGAAGGTCCCTTGGCCATGTGAGATCCTTTTTCCTCAAGAGAAATAAGCTTGAGACCCAACTCTCTATACCCTGACCTCATCGGGGACATGCATCAAGAAAAACAAAGAGTAGAGCACTCTGATACCACTGATCTGGATTTTACGAGAAGAATGAAATGATATGTGATTTTTCCCTTCAAGGATGAGGTATTATGTGATGTTTCCCCATTGGATGTCTATGATGTTCTCTTGGGCCAGCCATATATGTGGAAGCGCCATGTTGTTTATGAGTC
>JASDQU010031285.1:0-15062 GCA_032191745.1 Picea mariana | reverse complement strand
GCACAAAGCACCAAGTAGTAGCAGAAATGATGTTGTACAAGATGAAGAACTTGAAGCATATAATAAAGATCAAGTTAATGACCCCATGGAAGTAGATGGCAATAATTACATAGTTCAATATGATGGGACAAATCAAATGATCCAAGACTTAACTGGTCATTTAGATGAGGATCATGGGGACAGTAGTGATGGTATTTATGATGAACATCTGATTGAAAAGGCAAACAAATGACTTTATAAAGGGTCAAGAGAAAATCATTTCTGCAATATATTGTTGCTAGTGAACTTAAAGGTTACAAATCATTTTTCGAACACTTGTATGACATAGATCCTAAGGTATGTAATATGTTTCATCGCATCTACATAAAGGTTGACTTTTCCCCATTTTTTTTAGTGTTAATTGATGTGTAAAATAAAAATGCAATATTTACAATTACTATTCTTTACATTAACTATTTATTTTTTATGTTTTAGATTGTTAGGTGAATTTTTGTTACCCTCATCAAATATTTTACCTTGCACATATCGAGATTTACATGCCATTATGAAAGACATTGGAATGGAGTATCAAAGTAGATGCATGTCCTGATGATCATATTATATATTATGGACAACATGCGTTGAAAACAAAATGCCCGATATGTGGTATCAGTAGATATCAAATCGATCAAGTAACAAAAATGGTCCCTCGAAAGGTTCTCTGGCATATTCCCATGATTCCACGTTTGCAGCGACTGTTTAGGTGCCAAGGCATAGCACAGTTTATGGATTACCATGCGCAAAAGATAATTAAAGATGGCATTCTTCGAATGCCTATAAATGGTTATGCATTTAAGGAAATTGTTACACAATCACCAGAATTTACAGATGAACCTCGTAATGTTAGGCTTTCATTGGCAACTGACGGTGTTAATCCATTTGGAGAGCTTCGATTTGTTTACTCAGTGTGGCCTATTTTTGTTTTCAATAATAACATTCCTCCTTGGATGTCAATAAAGAGGGAGCACATAATGTTGACAATGATTATTCCAGTTATTTGTTTACATTAATTTTTCGAATTTAAAATTTTCATTTTTCTCTTTTTTTGCATAACATCTTTTATTTATTTATTTACATATATATACATAACATGGTAGTAATTTCATGTAATTTCAAACAATTAGGTAAGTACCAAGTTAAAGATATGAATGTGTATATTGAGCC
Organism: Picea mariana; assembly: GCA_032191745.1. Classification (NCBI taxonomy): domain Eukaryota; kingdom Viridiplantae; phylum Streptophyta; class Pinopsida; order Pinales; family Pinaceae; genus Picea; species Picea mariana. The sequence goes on along the minus strand of JASDQU010031285.1, from coordinate 13,859 downwards.
TCTTATCGATGAGCTACTAAAGTTATGGGAGGGTATCACTATGTATGACATCTGTAAACCAATTGGGCAGAAGAGATTTCAATGGCGTGGAATACTTTTATGGACAATTCATGATGCCCGAGGACTAACACATTTTTGTGGTATGAAACATTCCATATTGCATGCTTGAATATTATATAATTAATTGAACATATCATGCATGTTGTTTAAATAATCATTTCGTAGATTAATAATTTACATTAATCCATCTATTGGAGGTATTCAAACAAAGGGTAAATTTGCATGTCCAGTTTGTGGTCCTAAAATAAAACCTCGTCGGTCAAAATTTTTAGGAAATGAGGTGTTTGATGAGTATAGAAACTTCCTCTCTAAGAACCATAAGTATTGTACTACTGAAAAATATATTTTCAATGGGAAACAAGAGACTAGACTAAAACCACAAAGAATGACACCTCGCCTATGGAAGTTGGCATATGACAGAATTAATCCTCGAGGTATGAATTTTGTTTATGTATCGTAAATGGAATCATGTTTTGAAATTTTATTGTAATTATTCATTTTGTTTTACCGCATTTGATAAATAGTGTTCTGATTTTTTTTTATGCTTCATCAATGTCGTCGTCGTGAAGGTAGTAATAATGGGCTTCCACGAGGAATGAAATGTTATCCCACTGAATTCATGAGGTTTCATTACTACGAGGACCTAAAAATAGTTCATTTATTTGATACAATGCATATCGGGAGTAATGTGACAGAAACATTATGGTGAATCATAGATGGCAGGAGGGATAAATAAAAAGTTGTCAAAATTTGTAATGACATTCGGGAAGCCAATCATGAAATGAAAAGTGTGATCTAATAAAATAATGATGCAGACCAAAATAGCCTTCCATGGTTATTAACATAGAAGCAAAGCAATCCTGTAAAAGAGGTCATTCAAAAAATTAAATTTCCCACAGGTTTTTGTTCAAACATAAAGAATATCTTAACGAAGAAAGGTGAATTTGGTGGGGTAAAAACACATGATTGGCGGGGTAAAAACAAATTATTGTCATACCTTCATTAAGGTAATTAGTAATTTTAGTATTCATATTTATATATTGGTTGTATACATTTTTTAAGATTTTAATTTTTGTCTGTTTTTGAACAAGTAACGATTCATTTTTATTGTTACAATACGTTCTACCTCTATATCTCCAAAATGAATTTGACGACAATGTCAAACAAGTTATATATGATCTTGGAAAATACATGAGGTAAGTAGTTGCAATATATATGCAAAAAATAAGATTCATTTTTTTGTTGTACTTAATGACATGCATTTTACTTATAATGTAATATGTATTATGTTTTGTTGAAAGATGTTATTTTCTTGCGTCATGATCCATAGATGGTTGTCATTGAAAGAAATCCATGAAGATGATATAAAGTATTGGAAGAGAGAAATTCCTCGGCTAATGTGTGAAATACAGAAGTATCTACCTCCATCATTTTTCAATGCACAAGAAAACTACCTCATACACCAAGTTGAGGATATTGAAATGTGTGGACCTATCCACACAAGGTCAATGTGGATGATGGAGAGGAACTTGATATCATTGAAGTCTTTGGTTAGACAAAGAGCACATACTGAGGGTTCTATGGTGGAGGGTTCTATGGTATATGAATCCATGGTGTATATTAGTCAATATCTTCCTGACTTAGCAACGCAAGATATGCATGTTGTGGATTTCATTTGGGATGTGAGCTCCATCAAAAAATTTGAAAGGGAGCAATTGTTGGGGAAAGGTACAATGAAGAAAGTGAAAGGTAATTAAATTGTGGATATTTTTACATTTTTTTCTGTATATGATCATACTCATTTAATATTTATTCTTTCATCATTTATTAATATTTACCATGGTTATAACTAATATTTAATATTGGTTAATTGTGATTTTTTGATCGGTGAGTTTCTCAAGATTGGGATGCACTACATTTATACATTGCAAACAATCTTGATTGGATGAAGGTATGGATTGATAGATGTAAAGAATCTCATGGCGGTAGGTTATCATGGAAAGAAATTTCTAAATTGGTTAGATAAGCTCGTCGTAATGGATAATCCGATGTTATGTAGAGGGAAATAGATTTATCATATTGTTTGAAAGATGGAAAGACAAGAAATTTCACCCATTTTATTCTGTTATTTTATATTATATTAATGTGATTGTAGGTGTGTTTTTTTCATATTATACTCCAAGTTATATAGAAAAAATTATTATTAATTTACAATGCATCTTTTACATATCTGGCATATTGTAGTTGAAACACCATAAGGCTATGTGGTGCAATGGTCGTAAATTTCGCATAAAATAATTGGATGAAACCAGAAAAACTTCTGATAGTGGGATAAATGCAGTATTCCAGGTCACTAATGTTTCCTCTAGGAGTGACAGACATCCTCGAGAATCTGAAAATAGATACTATGGGTTTTTGAATGATATAATTGAGTGTGACATTAATTCCTTCAAATTAGTTTTGTTCGATGTCAAATGGTATAGGTTACAAATGCATGAACATGATGAGGAAAGAATCGTTATTCAAAATGCCAACGAATTTCCGATGATTAAACAACAACTTTTGAAAAAGAAAATGACTGTTATTTTTTTCCAAGTCAATGTGAACAAATATTTTACTCAAAGGTTCCATGTAAGAGGGATTGGTCATTTGTTGTTAGATATGATCAAAGAGGAAGGCCAATAAAGTATATTGTAGATGAAGAAGATGATATTGAAGAAGAATATGATGTAGAGCTAGAGAAGGAAGAATATGGGTCGACAGATGAAGAAGACATAGAAGATGAACCAAGTGTAGGAGACAATGTGCCAATTCTTGATGATGATATCGATGAATATATGCTTTAAAACGACATTGATGATGATGATGATATCTTCAATCCTTTCAAAATTGTTTCTAAACCAGATGTTGATACAGATGTCAAGTTGGATGATCAAGAAGAAGACATAGAAGAAGGATGATACAAATCTTGCGTTGGTCGATGAGGTACGTAACTAGATATTTTAATTTGTATGAATTATTCTCTTTAAATATTTTTTTATGTGGGTTAATTACATGTTTTTAAGTTTTATTTCATTTTTGTTTTGTTAGTTTCTATGCATGATTACTATGTTTCTTTTGTTTGTGTTATATTTTATATATTGGGTATTGGGGAATTGAGAGAGATGTGAGGGGGGGGGAGGGGCCATATGAGCTTCCACCTTCACGTGGTTGGCCTTGTTTAGTAGAGAATAAATTATTCTCGAAACCAAGAGAAGTTCATTCATTCATATTTATACTCAAATATCACTCACAGACCCACTCTATATATTGTCTCATCTTGTCCTCGTTTTGTTTTAATTTTCTCGATCGAATTTTAAAGGAAATAACTATTAAAATATATTGTACTAGGGCTAGAGTACATGATGGGCAACAATGTTGAATTTTTTTCAAAATGTTTCTGTATGCACCAGAATTTGACATGGATACTTTTTTCACATTTGACATGCACCAAAATTTGACGTGGATATTTTATTCCATGTCAAATTTCAAGATAGTTTCGACAACAATTCTATAGAAGGGAAGCTCCATGTCAAATTTCAAGATAGTTCTGACAACAATTCTATAGAAGTGAACGACGGATGATGAAAATGAGAGGTGAAATATGATGACTGTTGATGTAAATGTGGATGATCTCAAATATTATGTGGGGACATCATATATCCTTGAGTCTTGAAACCCCCCCATACTCTCAAGGCATGTGTCTAGTCTAGCCATGTCAAATTTCTATGCATATAGGCACATATTGAAGAAATTTCAACGTTGGCCCCATTCACTTCTCACTATGCGAGGTCGGTGCATGACATTTGTGGTGGAAAAAATTGGAAGTTCCACGACATTTCAAGAGAGTTCCAACAAATATTGTACAGATGGAAACAACAAATGATGACATTGAGACACCGATTATGAACATTGTTGTAAACATGGATGATCTAAAATATTATGTGGGGACATCAGACATCCTTGAGTCTTGAAACCCTCCCATACCATCATGGCATGTGTCTAGTATAAACATGTCAAATTTTGACACATGCATGCATAGATTGAAGAAATTTCAACGTTGGCCCATTCACTGCTCACTATGCGGGGTCGGTGCAAGATGACATTTGTGATGGGTGTATTGGAAGTGCGATGACATTTCAAGAGAGTTATAAAAAATATTCTATATATGGTAATGAAGAATGATGACAATGAGACATCCATTTTATTGAACTTTGATGCAAACATGGATGATCTCAAATATTATGCGGGGACATCAAACATCCTTAAGTATTGAAACCCTCCCATACCTTCAAGGAAACTATCTAGTATAACCATGTCAAATTTTGATGCATACGGGAACATATTGAAAACATTTCAACATTGGCCCCATTCACTGCTCATTGTGCGGGGTTGGTGGAAGAAATTTGTGATGGGTGTATTTGAAGTTCCATGTCAAATTTCAAGATAGTTATGACAATAATTCTATAGAAGGGAATGAAAAACATTGGCAATGAGACATGCATGATGAACGTTGACTCACATGTGGATGATCTAAAATATTATGTGGGGACATCATACATCCTTAAGTCTTGAAACCCTCCCATACTGTCAAGGCATGTGTCTAGTCTAACCATGTCAAATTTTGACGCATACATGAACATATTGAAGAAATTTCAACATTGGCACCATTCACTGCTCACTATGTGGGGTCGGTGCATGACATTTGTGGTGGGTGAATTGGAAATTCCATGACATTTCAAGAGAGTTTCAACAAAGATTATACATATGGAAACGACGAATGATGATAATGAGACATCCATATGAATGTTGATGCAAACATGGATGATATAAAAGATTATGTGGGGACATCAGACATCCTTAAGCCTTGAAACCCTCTCATACCGTCAAGGCATGTGTCTAGTCTAACCATGTCGAATTTGACACTTACAATCACAGTTTGAAGAAATTTCAACTTCGGCCCCATTCACTGCTCACTTTGTGAGGTCGATGCAAGATGACAACGGTGATGGGTGTATTGGAAGTGCCATGACATTTTAAGAGAGTCCTGACAAAGATTATATAGATTTAATAATGAATGATGAAATTGAGACATCCATTATATTGAACGTTGATGCAAACATGGATGATATCAAATATTATGCGGGGAGATCAAACATCCTTAAGTCTTGAAACCCTCCCATACCATCAAGGAAACTATCTAGTCTAACCATGTCAAATTTCAATGCATACGGAAACATATTGAAAAAACTTCAATGTTGGCCCCATTCGTTGGAAGAAATTTGCGATGGGTGTATAAGAAGTTTCATGTCAAATTTCAAGATATTTCTGACAACGATTCTATAGAAGGGAATGACGAATGATGACAATGAGAGGTGCAACATGATGAATGTTGATGCAAATGTGGACAGTCTAAAATATTATGTGGGGACATTATACATCCTTGAGTCTTGAAACCCTCCCATACCATCAAGGCATGTGTCTAGTCTAACCATGTCAAATTTTGATGCATACAGGCACATATTGAAGAAATTTCAACGTTGGCTCCATTCACTGCTCACTATGCGGGGTTGGTGAATGACATTTGTGGTGGGTGAATTGAAGCTTTTGTGACATCAATGCGACTTGGTAATTCGATAATCAAACCCTCCTTAAGTATTGTGTGGGGACATCAAACATGCTTAAGTATCGTGATGGGTGTTATGAGATCCTTAAGTATTATGTGGGTTCGGTGCAACAAATTTGTGATGGGTGTATTAGAATTTCCATGTCAAATTTCAAGATAGTTCTGACAATGATTCTATAAAAGGGAATGATGAATGATGAAAATGAGAGGTGCATCATGATGAACATTGATGCAAATGTGGACTATCTCAAAGATTATGTGGGGACATCATACATCCTTGAGTCTTGAAACCCTCCCATATCATCAAGGCATGTTTCTAGTCTAACCATGTCAAATTTCGATGCATACATGCACATATTGAAGAAATTTAAATGTTGGCCTCATTCACTACTCACTATGTAGGGTCAGTGCATGACATTTGTGGTGGGTGAATTGAATCTTCTACGACATCAACTCGATTTGGTAATTCAATAATCAAACACTCCTTAAGTATTATGTAGGGATGTCAAACATCCTTAAGTATCAAAATTCTCTCATACCTTCAAGGAAACTATCTAGTCTAACCATGTCAAATTTCGACACATACAAGAATAGATTGAAAAATTTTCAACGTTGGCCCCATTCACTGCTCACTTTGTGGGTTTGGTGGAAGATTTTTTTTATGGGTGTATTGGAAGATCCATGTCAAATTTCAAGATAGTTCCGACAATGATTCTATAGAAGGGAATGACGAATGATGAAAATGAGAGGTGCATGATGAACCCTGATGCAAATTTGGATGATCTCAAAGATTATGTTGGGACATCATACATCCTTGAGTATTGAAACTCTCCCATACTATCAAGACATGTGTCTAGTCTAACCATGTCAAATTTCGATACATACAAGCACATATTCAATAAATTTCAACGTTGGCCCCATTCACTGCTCACTATGTAGGGTCGGTGCATGACATTTGTGGTGGGTGAATTGAAGCTTATGTGACATCAACTCGACTTGGTAATTCAATAATAAAACAAAGTGGTTAAATCCATTTTAACCAAGAGAATCAATAATAGATCCACTTGAGTTAATGAAGTCAATTTATTGATGGTTCATCCATTTGGGTTGCAAGCTAGGAATCAAACCTACTAGAAATTGGCATTGGCAAGAGCAATGCAATTATGATTATGTTCAAAGTTATCTAGTTTGTGTTGCTAATGTTAGCCCTCATTTTTCATGAGGCCTACACTAGTAGTTTTTCACTACTCTTTTGATTTTCAACACAAAGGTAGGTTTACAAGTTGATCTTTGGATGGCCTAGGGGTTTCATGGTTTTATGTCCTAGATCATGAAGGAAGATGCCCACTTATGAATTTTTCTTTCACTTATGTTTATGATTATTATTGAGGACACCCACCTTTATTGGAGCCTTATTGCACTTTCTTTCGTTATGATTCCTCATGTGGACGCCCCTCTTGCAAACTCACCTTGTGTTGTGTTTGGGTGACCATCCTTTCCCAGGCTGTCTTGGAAACATTAAGTCGAAGCCAACATTTCTCCTTATCTAGCATCCAACCTGTCTTCTTACCTAGTTCTCCCTTATGTTTCCCTTTTCGTGCCTTTCATGTGGGTGGGCGCACCTCTTTCCAACTTGCCTTGCATTGTGTTTGGGAGCTCCACCTCATTTTTGTTACATTTCCTCTTGCGGGCATCCCTCTTCCCAACTTGCCTTGCCTTGCCTTTGGGAACCATGCCTTCTTTTCGTTATGATTCGTCATGTGGACACCCCTCTTTCAAACTCACCTTGCATTGTGTTTGGGCGCCCATCCTTTCCCGGGCTGTCTTGAAAAAGTTAAGTCGAAGCCAAAATTACTCCTTATCCGACATCTTTCTCATCTTATTTCCTAGTGCTCCCTTGTGTGGCCCTTTTTCTCTTTTCATGTGGGTGGGCGCACCTCTTTCCAACTCGCCTTGCATTTTGTTTGAGCACTTTGCCTCATTTTTGTTACATTTCCTCGTGTGGGCGCCCTTATTGCCAAATCCTCTTGCCTTGCCTTTGGGCACCTTGCATTATTTTTGTTACGATTCCTCATGTGGGCACCTATCTTGCAAACTCAACTTTTGTTGCATTTGAGCACCCAACCTTTCCTGGGTTGTCTTGAAAAAGTTAATTCGAAGCCAAAATTTCTCCTTATCCAGCATCCAACTCATCTTCTTTCTTAGTGCTCCCTTGTGTGGCCCTTTTTGTTCCTTTCATGTGGGTGGGAGAACCTCTTTCCAACTCGCCTTGTGATGTGTTTCGGCACTCTACCTCATTTTTGTTACGTTTCCTCTTGTGGGTGATACTCTTGCCAACTCGCCTTGCCTTGCCTTTGGGCACCTTGCCTTGTTTTCGTTATGATTCCTCATGTGGGCACCCATCTTGAAAACTCACCTTGAGTTTCGTTTGGTCGCCCATCCTTACCCAAGTCGTCTTGAAAAAGTTAAGTCGAATCCATTTGCAAGTCACTAGACATGGGCAACAGTGACACAAATTAGTGTGCAAATTGGTTGACACAATTTTTAAGTTTGCATCAGCCTTTCTTCATTTTTATTTCAAGTTATACATTGTATATTATACATTAATGTATCTGTGTCATAGTTGTGATGAAAATTCCCTCTTTTTTTGTTCATTGTTTAATCAACATAATAAAAATATGTCCTTGTAGTATTAGATGTGGAAACATGTGTATTGTTGAACGAATTTTAAAAGAAACAACGAAAATACATTGTACTAGGAGTTCTAGACATGGGCAATAGTGACCTACGAATGGGGCCAACGTTGAAATTTTTTCAAATTGTTTTTATATGCACTAAAATTTGACATGGATAGACTATCTGCATGCCTTAATGATATGGGAAGGTTTCTGGACTCAAATTTGATTCACACACCCACTTGTTTCCATCATAAATTCATCATGCAAACCATAAACCCTATATTTCTTTCAAATTAGTGCACAAATTGGTTGACAAAAGTTTTAAGTTTGCATCAATCTTTCCTCATTTTTCTTTCAAGTTCTACATTCTATATTATACATTAATGTATATGTGTCATAGTTGTGATTAAAAATACCTCTTTTTTTGTTCAGTGTTTAATCAACACAATTAATAGAAATATGTCCTTTCAGTACTATATATGAGAATGTGTGTACTGTCGAATGAATTTTAAAAGGAACAATGAAAAGACATTGTACTTGGACTAGACATGGGAAACAGTGACCTGCGAATGGGGCCAATGTTGAAATTTTTTCAAACTGTTTCTCTATGCACTAAAATTTGACATGGATAGACTATTCACATGCCTTAAAGATATGGGAGGGTTTCTAGACTCAAATTTGACTCACAGTACACCCACCATTTTTGGTAGATGAATTAAGGGATTACCTTAAGACACCTTTCACATCCCTGTAGGGGACTTATGCTTAGTTATGAATTTCATTCGAGTTGATGAATACTGGTGCAACATTTCAAAGGGCCATGGATAATTCCTACCATGATTTGATTGGTAAGACGATGTTTTATTATCAAGATGATCTCACTATCTATTCCAAGGTTAGGGAACAACATGTGTTCCATATTAAAGAATTTTTATTGTGTAAAATGTATGGAATATTTATAAACCCCCCAAAATTGTTGTTTTCTATGGAATATTTATAAACCCCTAACCCATATAACATCTAATACTTAATTAATCTCTAAATTCTATAATTGCTAACCATATAATCACTAACTCTTAGAACCACTATCATCCATAACCCCTAATAACTCCAATAATGTCTAACTCTTTATAGAACCTACTTCTGAACATTAATGTAACCTTTAACACCTAACTGTTATAACTCAATCACACCTAACCACTATAAATCCTAATATAACCCATCACTTGTATAACCTTTATACCCTTATAATTCATAACCACTAACCTCTATAAATTAACCCATGTAACCCCTTACCTCCAACATGCATCAGTGTTAATTCTTAACTCATATAACACACTCAAAGGCTTGCAAACAACCCATACAATGGACTCATGTGTTGGCTCGAGCACCAGCCAAGTCTAGAAATTTTTCGATGGGGAGACCCCAGTCGGTCAATTATAGAAAATTTTCTAAGTTATATGACCAAAGGTTTATAGAACCTGTTGGGTTGTACAAAGGGGTCAAATCAAGCATTATGGGAATATCAAACATTAGTAACTTTGATATAATCAACCTAGTTGAAGAAAGTATGGTGTATGAAGACCTTGTGGGAAAACCTCGGGGAAGAAAAATGAAAGAAACAATCTCTATAGAGAAGGATAGGATAAAGCTAAAAGGAAATGGAAGAATAATTATCATACCTCTATACCTTGAGGAACTTAAACCTTGGTCAAAATAGTGAGAAGAATAATATGGAATTAAGGAGTTGTATCAGGACCTAAATGAAAATGATGAGCATATTAAACCTAATTTCATAGCAAAGGTGCATTAAGGGTCCTTAATATATATGGGTTATAATTTGAACACTGAGATCTATGAATAATGGATGGAAATCTATGACTCTAGAGAAAGGGTATGTTGGAGTATTGAGGATATCCCTAAGGATAATGTCAAATATTTCTTATCAATAAGGGAAATACCACTTTTTTTTTAGAATAATATTAGAGAATGCACTCATTTAATTGGACATTGTGATGATATGTTATGGCCACATATGTTCCCAAATACAATATTAGAAAATATAACATATAAATGGTACAAGTTATATGAGGAAAAATGTGAGACATGGAAATGGAAAACATTGAAAGGAATTTTTATAAAAAACCTCTCCTTTTTCCATAGTAGGTGACAGGCTTAGTATTGATGTCTATGCTTGCTGATTTATTAGGCTAAAAACAAAGTTTTGGTAGATGAATTAAGGGATTACATTAAGACACCTAACACCTAACTATTATAACTCAATCACACCTCACCTCTATAAACCCTAATATAACCCTGTTGATGGGTCTTAAATCCCTTGATTCAACAGTAGGAACCAAACCCGCCACCGAGGAGCAATTAGACTATGCAAGGTTTAACAATGGAATGGTTCTCTAGATCTTGCGATACAGCCAAATTATCGATGGGCTTTATGTTTTTTTGTGAAGGCTCTTCCTTTAGTTAAGAAAATTGTCTTCTGTATTTTTTCTTGAATAGGATCGGTATAAGAGATGCAAGCCAGTATAAACCAACTTGACAACAAACAAGATTAAGTTTTAAACTATTTGGGAAGAGGCCGAGCTTGGGATAACCCGTTGCTCAAGCATGTAGATGACAATTTTATACCACAGGCCTAGTACTAATACATTAACCATGTGAGCATCCAATTACTGTCTCAGAAACTAATTATCAGAAATAAAGAACATATGCAAATGAGATAATGGAAAGAAAAATAATTCATCTACCATAATCATTCATCACATATTAACACAACTATTCATCTTCATCATTTAAAGTAAATAAAATCAAGATATTGTACCAGATAACTTGACAATATTTTAAATAGCTCTTACTCATTACAACATCATTCATGAAATGAGATAGGAAATAGTTCTTCTCCATGCCCAATCACATGCATTTGATGAAAATAAGTTGTCTCTGGTCCAGAAGGACTTCTCAATTCATAGGAGCTTGAAAATGATTCTTAACAACCAAAAAGAAAGAGTTCTTACAAAAACCATCGAACTCTAAATAATTAGTCGATGTCATTATTTATAATGTAAATTTCAACTGAAATTAACGACTAAGTGCATTTTAAGAAAAACAAAGTTCGCCACGCGACGTCATCTTTTAACAGTTTCTTTAACAATCAACCTGAGATATCTCTTGAAAAGGTTGATTTCTCTCGTACTCAGACCAACTGATAAACCATTCTTCACAAGTTTGGGCCCATGGAAATCTGTGTTGTTCCATCGAAGCCACGTGAATCCCTCTGGTGTCCATCACATACACCCAGTAGTTAACTAGACTGGTGTTCAACAATTGTACCACAACGCGATATTTAATCGGATGCTCCATGAATCGTTGCACTTGCCCTGGTATTGTGTTGGTCATATTTTCAAGCTTTTCAGCCCATAGTGAATATTTCTTGGTATGTGACTCAATCAAATTGCACAAGTCGACAAAGTTGTCGGGGGTGCTGAACTCAGGGAGTCCGATATCCTTCATTACTTTATTGATTTTATTCCAATGTTTCCTTCAGATTCCATGGTGAGGTTACGGGGAAAAATTTGTTCGACAGTCGAAAAGGTTTTTTCTGCAATCGGGATTGAAATCGTTTAGAAATTACTTATTAGGCAAAGCATAGGCAAATGAAAGCGAAAAAACATATTGATGTGTACCTGTAGAGCCCATTAATCCTATTTGTTTAATACTTACATGATCCCAGTAATCATTTGAATGACCTGTAATGTCTCTGTTTGCGTTTTCGCTCCTTTTTTAGTTTGTATGAGTTGCATCTGCACCATCGCTAGTGTGGTAGATCTGGTACGACAGATATGAGCATCAACACCACTCTAGTGACCAATTTCCTGTTGGGGTCAGGAAAGGATGCCAGAGATGAACCTGTGCCGGAAGTGTACATCAACTCCCAAAAGGTTGGATACCGTAATAAAAGTAGTCGTTAAATGCCTCAGGTCGAGGAAAGTTGTTCCTCCAGAAGATGTATCACCAAGTGTGTCAACCATCATTCGCTAATAATGGAGGCTGGGGAAGATTAAAGAGATTGGAATGATCATACCATATATTCCCTACAACTCCTATCGGTTGCGGTTCATGTGTCCTGGATCATATCCATCATGAAGATGTGATGCGTAAATCCTTCTAGATATCCTTTCGAAATGCATGAGTGTTCCTTAGCACATTCCATCTCATTTCCCCACTCTCCTATAAATTCTAGACGTTATGTGTGTGTTCTATGCATCAACCTAGTTTTTATACCAGCAGCAACTGGTCCTGCGAGTTTAATTCTATCAAGCTTTGTGTCGTGGCCATCCATTCAATTGTGGACGTTTTAGTAAATATGTCGTCGCACTATGGGGTCCTCTTAAAAAATGAGATGGGTTTTGCGAGGTAGCCGGAGCACCAGGTATGAACCCCAATATGCCTGGGACTCTTTCTTATTGGCATCGGGTGTTTCCAAGACTTCAATAGGAGGCACCTACCTTCGCTTGGAAACGATTTCAGTGCCTCAAGTAGAGGAAGAAGTGGAGAAAATTTCGTCTAAAGAACTTGTGTTGGAGGCCATGCTTTCTCAAAGGAAGACACAACAGAGGAGGGGAAGGCCTAGAAAAATTAAGGAGGTAGGAGGAGGATAACACATCCCGACTGAGATGAGTGCACCCTTGGCCGCTGAGGAGTTCATAATGCATGCTACTGGGTTAGATTTTATCGGGAAAATCAGTCGAGGGAGCGAGAGTCGAATGCTAAAGACAGGAGAATTTGGTTCTAACGTCGGAAACCCCCACCAATAGCTAGAGCAGGCACAACTTTCCATAGCCAAACTTTATCAAGAAAATAGAGAATTGCAGAGACAGTTGGCAGCGAAGAACCAGGAGGTGTTGAAACTGCAAGGTCATGAAGGAAGCACAAATTGGCTCAAGAGACAGCTTCGAGAATCACAAGATATGATTATGCCACTACATGAAACTTAGAGGGTAATGGGGGAGGAGAAAAAGAAAACACTGCAAGGCACGAGGAGCAGTCCAGAAGAAGGTCTGTGTGTAGGAGATACATGATGGGCAGGCTCTTATTTTTTTTGTATTCTCAGAAGTGATGCATGTGTTGATACTTTTCTCTATTTGTTGTGAGGATTTTCATGGTCTCAATGTAACCAGGATGGTTGGTCAAGGTGTTGGTGGTGTTTATTTGCATGTAACTTGAGCTTGCTGGGAACTTTAATATATAAGATTCCGGAAATGTTTTGCTTGAAAGGATTCTAGTCATAGTAGTTGAAAGTATCGTGTTCCCTCTTTGTGTGTGTTAGGACCACACTATGCACCTTTTTGCCTACACTTTTTGTCATTATTATACCCTTCATCACTAGTATTTAGACTCACAATATCACCTCACCTGATCATTCCAAGGTATACAACGTC
>JASDQU010031283.1:5785-22284 GCA_032191745.1 Picea mariana | reverse complement strand
GGCAGAAAATATACCCAAGAGACGTGAGGGGTTGATGGTCATATTGCATCTCAGTGTCAGATATCGGCTGTCAATTTGTATGTCGCGGAATTTTGGGTGTTGTTTGTGCATAGGGGAACAATGGAAGCGCAATGTCGAGAGGGCAATTTGTATATTGTTGAACTTCGGTTTCTGTATATAAAAGCATGAGACATTCGGAAAAAGGACCAAATAAACAGAAAGCGAAAGCATACAAGATGAAGGGGAATTTGTTTGCTAATTTGTAAGTCACGGAAGTCCGGGTGTTATTTGCAGGCGGCAGAACAATGGAAACGCAATGTTGAACCCGCCTATGCAGGAACCCGTGATTCAAAAAGTTTGTTCAATATGAAACGAGGAAGCGGTTGGTTGGGCTGGTGATATAAAAGTAACAATGGAAATTTGAAGACGTGAATCCGCCAAATTCCGCACCTAGACATTTTAAGAAAAAATGAGTAAATAAAGAAAGGGAAAGCATATGGCAATTTTCGGAAGTGGGAATTGTTCATAACAGTAACTATGGAGTGCATTAAACATGTTACAGGTTCTTCAATCAAGGAATAGATATAGCGAGCGATGTTTATAGTTTCCAGGATCTGTTTGTATAAGAGAAGCATCGAAAAGTTACAAGAAAATCATTTTTGGGATGTCTAAGTAAAGTCTCTGTACTGCTAGCTTCACTGCAAGTATAACAACGACGAATTTGAATTTTAATGTCCTCTCGTTCATATGATTGTTCCATTACACTTCGCATAGTATATATTCTTTTATTTCAATTTGTTTTCTAATTTGTGGATCGCGGAAGCCAGGATGTTGTTTGCAGGCTGTGGAACAATGAAAACGCAATATTGAACCTGCCTTTCTGGTAACTTGCCTATTCGAAAAACCACGAGCCAAAAAGTTTGTACAATATGAAACGGGGAAGCGGTCGGTCGAGTTGGTGATATAAAAGTAAGTGAAATCTGAAGACGTGAATCCGCAACTTCCGCACCTATAAATTTTCCGAAAAATGACTAATACATATTAAATATGTACTACAAAGTATGAACATGAGATTTTATAGAGCATGTATAGATCCTGCATTCCATACTTAGCCACTTTTTGGATGGAGGGTTCTCGGGCTGGCGGGCTCAAAATTCAGCCTCTATTGTTCTGTAGCCTACAAATAGCACCCAGAATTCTGCGATATACAAATTGACAAGCAAACCTACGAGCTGGTTGGGTCAAAATTGCACTCTTGTTGTTTCGTGTCATACAAATAGCACTCTGATTTCCACAATATACAAATTGACAAATGGACTCCACGGCTGACGGCCTCAAGATTGTGATTGTTTACAGATGATAATCCCTATCAACTATCTAACATTATCTAAAAACATTATTTTCAATACTAAATTATTAATATTAAATATTGATAGTGTACAATTTAATTAGACAAAAACATTTGTACAATATGAAACGGGGAAGCAGTCGGTCGGGTTGGTGATATAAAAGTAAGTGAAATCTGAAGACGTGAATCTGCCAACTTCGGCACCTAGATATTTTTTGAAAAACAAGTAATATGTATTAAATATGTACTTCTATAAAGTATGGACATGAGATTTTATAAAGCACGTACGGATCTCGCATTCCATACTTAGCCATTTTTTGGATCGCGGGTTTTCGGGCTGGTGGGCTCAAAATTGGGCCTTTATTGTTCCGTGGCCTACAAATAGCACCCAGAATTCTGCGATATACAAATTGACAAGCGAACCTACGGGCTAGTTGGCTCAACATTGCACTCTTATTGTTCTGTGTCCTCCAAACAACACTCGGAGTTCTGTGATATACAAATTGACAGACGAACTCCAGGGCTATCAACCTCAAGATTGTGATTGTTCACGAATGGTAATCCCTATCAACTATCTAACATTATCTAAAAACATTATTTTTAATACTAAATTATTAATATTAAATATTGATATTGTACAATTTAATTAGACCAAAAAGTTTGTACAATATGAAACTGGGAAGCGGTCGGTCGGGCTGGTGATATAAAAGTAGCTGAAATATGAAGACATGAATCCATCAACTTCCGCACCAGGAAATTTTCTGAAAAAATGAGCAATATATACTTAATATGTACTTTTATAAAGTATGGACATGAGATTTTATAGAGCATGTACGGATCTCGCATTCCATACTTAGCCACTTTTTGGATCGCGGGTTCTCAGGCTGGTGAGCTCAAAATTGGGCCTCTATTGTTCCGTGTGCTACAAATAGCACCCAAGAGTTCCGCGATATACAAATTGACAGGCAGACTTTGCGGGATAGTTGGCTCAACATTGCACTTCTATTATTCTATGTCCTCCAAACAACACTCGGAGTTCCGCGATATACAAATTGACAGATGGACTATAGGGATGGCGGGCTCAAGATTGTGATTGTTTACGGATGGTGATCCCTATCAACTATCTAACACTACCTAAAAACATTATTTTCAATACTAAAGTATTAATATTAAATATTGATATTGTACAATTTAATTACATAAAATTATTAAAGGATGTTAAATATCTTATTTAAAAGAAAAATCCGCGTATTCGGAAACTTGCGTTCCAAAAATTTTGTATAATATGAAACGGGGAAGAGGTCAGTCGGGCTGGTGATATAAAAGTGGGTGGAAATCTGAACACGTGTATCTGCCAAGTTCCGCACCTAGAAATTTTCTGAGAAACGAGTAATACATACTAAATATGTACTTTTATAAAGTATGGGCATAAGATTTTATAGAGCATGTATGGATCCCTCATTCCAGACTTAGCCACTTTTTGGATTGCGGGTTCTCGGGCTGGAGGGCTAAAAATTGGGCCTCTGTTGTTCCGTGCCCTACAAATAGCACCCAGAGTTTCGCGATATACAAATTCACAAGCATACTTGCCGGTTATTTGAATTTTAAGGGTCTTGTGTTGATATCATAACACAATTGGACTTCGGACAGTTTATATTCATTTATTACAATATGAAACGGGGAAGCAATCTGTCGGGCTGGTGAAACAAAAGTATGTGAAATCTGAAGACATGAATCCGCCAACTTCCGCAGCTAGAAATTTTCCGAAAAACAAGCAATACATACTAAGTATGTACTCTTAATAAGTATGGACATGAGATTTTTATAGAGCATGTACGAATCCCGCATTCCATACTTGACCATTTTTTGGATCGCGGATTCTCGGTCTCGCGAGATCAAAATTGGGCCTCTATTGCTCTGTATCCTACAAATAGCACCCAGAGTTCCGTGATATACAAATTGACAGGCGGACTTGCGGACTAGCTGGATCAACTTTGCACTTCTATTGTTCTGTGTCTTCCAAACAACACTTGGAGGAAACGAGTAATACATACTAAATATGTACTTTTATAAATTATGGACATGAGATTTTATAAAGCATGTATGGATCCCTCATTCCATACTTCGTCAATTTTTGGATCGCAGGTTCTCAGGCTGGTGGGCTCAAAATTGGGCCCATGTTGTTCTATGCCCTACAAACAACACCCAAAGTTCTGCGATATACAAATTAACAAGCGGATTTGCGCGCTGGCTGGCTCAACATTGCATTTCTATTTTTTTGTTTCCTCCAAGCAGCGATTGGACTTCCGCGATATTCAAATTGACATACGAACACCAGGACTGGCAGGCCTAAGATTGCCATTGTTTACGGATGGTCATCCCTATCAACTATCTAACATTATCAAAAAACATGATTTTCAAATACTAAATTATTAATATTAAATATTGATATTGTACAATTCAATTACATAAATTATCAATATTGAACCCGCCTATCCAGTAACTCACCTATTCGGAAAACCGCGAGCCAAAAAGTTTGTACAATATGAAATGGGGAAGTGGTCAGTCGGGCGGGTGATATAAAAGTAAGTGAAATATGAAGGTGTGAATCCGCCAACTTCCGTACCTAGAAATTTTCCGAGAAATGAGTAATACATACTAAATATGGACTTC
The DNA here is from genome assembly GCA_032191745.1 of Picea mariana. Lineage (NCBI taxonomy): Eukaryota > Viridiplantae > Streptophyta > Pinopsida > Pinales > Pinaceae > Picea > Picea mariana. Next base: position 18,263 of record JASDQU010031283.1, on the reverse strand, counting down.
TATAAAGTATGGACATGAGATTTTATAGAGCATGTACGGATCCCGCATTCCATACTTAGTCGCTTTTTGGATCACAGGTTCTCAAGCCAGTGGGCTCAAAATTGGGCCTCTATTGTTCTGTGCCCTACAAATAGCACCCACAATTCCACGATATACAAATTGACAAGCGGACCTGCGGGCTGGCTAGCTCAACATTGCACTTCTATTGTTCTGTGTCCTCCAACCAGCACTCAGAGTTCCGCGATATACAAATTGAAAGGTCAATTATTAATATTAAATATTGATATTGTACAATTTAATTACATAAAATTATCAAAGGATGTTAAATCACTTATTTAAAAAAAAAACGAAGGAAACAAAACAAAGTCTTTTAAATTCTATCACTGCAAGCATAACAACAACCAATTTGAATTTTAAGGGCCTCTTGTTGATATGATAGCACAATTGGACTTCGCACAGTATATATTCGTTGATTTCAAATTATTCCAGGAGATTAATTTTTCCAAGTTCATCAATCAAGGAAAAATGCTAAAACAAGCCACACACTACATTTGCATCATAGCGCCATACAAATTATCAGGCGGATTTGCGGGCTAGCTGGCTAAAAAATTACAATTCTAATGTTTCGTGTCCTCCAAACGACACTCAGAGTTCCATGATATACAAATTGACAGACGAAGCATGCAACCAAGAACCAACTCCAAAGAGGTCGCAAGAAAGTTCCCACAAGGTTCCATAGAGCAGGACGCATCGACTTTTGCATCAAACAATTTGATATACAAAGAAAAGACACCGCGACATTCGTTTTCTGTTACATCTGGTATATGTTCCGAGTAGAAAATAATCAGGGCCATGGGATATATTGGTTTTGTTGCCATGCTTCTCGTTCTTCGACTGAACAATCTTATGTGCATGCAATCTCAAGTACTCGAGTCCGAAAAACATTCATCTAGATGTTGAAGAAATATTATAGAGACACATGAGAAATTTTTCGTTTCCTGCCAAAGTTTGATATGTATTTTTTTTTTCCTTCTTCAGTCGATATGCAAAATTGAATTATCCTCGTTTAAGGTAAATTTGGTGTGTATCCGTAAGTCGCACAGCGTGTAGACACTGCTTGCCTTTTTCTGTAGATATGTTTCATACGACAATTCTACCAACCTAGGAAGCACATTTTGTAACATAGGTTGCCTAATTGTACAATGCACGGTTGTTTGCCCACGGTTCGGATGATAGCATTGAGGCAATGTCCATATATATATGGACATTTTTCATCGCATCGTAGACAATCAATCGTATCATCACTTATCAAAGCGGAGGCAGAAGCAGGAGAGTTGCATTTCGCACATACAGGTTCAAAGGGGGTCGAGTACGCATTCGATGCAACCAAAACAACTTCAACCTGGGAACGCGAGCATAGGAATTAATACATTGAACAATATAATACACAACTGCACCCCCGCCCCCAACTTAAAAAAATAAAAATAAATAAAACAAGTCGCAGAAATTTGGTGAAGGCTATTTGTATAAGTAAAGTGAGGATGATTTTGTGGATGTATACGCACAACAGTTGTAGAGCTAGCTAGTTTCTTCAGATCCTGTACTATATCTGCTTGCAACTCTGTTACAAACGTTGCCTGGGTTGTGCGAAAGATCCTTTCTCTAACATCCCTTTTCTTTGTTATATTTTTGAAGAGCATAAGTGGAAACTGCCCTTTATGTAATTATTGTTCCATTGAGGAAAACAAATTAGACCAGGTATCGAACAATTGCAACTGCAACATGGAACAGTGCAATATTTGTGTAACTTACCCGAGATACATGCACATTTGAAAGTAAAGGAAAAAACTGGATATGGAAAGTGGTATCATTGCCTTGTCATTGCCCAAGTCTCCATCCTTAAATGGAGAATGTTTTGCGAGCCAAGTTTTCTTGCCAATGTGGCAGTTGCGCCAATGGTTCCAATTGGGTAAATATCATTGCTCTGTGCAAGTTGGCTGATAGTCGCGTCCGGGATGAAACGATATTCTGAACAAACAGCGGGAATTTTTTTCCACAATACTTGTTTCATTGAGCGAAATAATCTGATCACAATCACCACGGTCATATACTGTTTTGGGCAATATATTAAAATTTGTAATGGATATCCCATTACTCAGCAATATTTTTTCTGCATGTTTCTATATAAGTTGTGCAAGAATAATCAGTGTCACTGTCATCATGGCCTCCTTGCCTGTCATGTTAGCATGCATAATGGATCTAGTTTTGTTTGCCTTGTCCAGGTAGGTGTTATAGAGGACCATTATATCCCCGACGAACACTTGTTCAGTTCGGCGGCTGTTCAAGCTCTCTATTGATAGTACTTTGGGTGTTACCACTCTAGACATGGTGACAATTTTTGAACAAGAAAACTAAAGTGAATGGTAGTGTGCATTTCTTTTTTTTTTGTATTCTTCTTTCACTCGCATAAATGTACAAGTACACGCATAGCTTTGATGAACTATGGAGCCAGAGTTTTGCAACCACACCTCTTACTCTGCGGAACCTGCGCTATGTTCCGCGTCTCGCTTGTACTTGTTGATAGTTCTTGAGAACTCCAAACCATGTATTGTGGATAACATCAGCATATTCACCATGCCATAGATGAATAAATAGCCGAGGATATTTGTTTGGTAAACATGCTAAGAGCAGAGCGTATGCATATTTACCTTTGGCCTTGTCGGTCCGCTGATGTATGGGATGACTGACTGCTCATGCCCATGTCACTAGTCCAACTTTTTCTGATGCAAGCATGTGCAGATGAACATCAGAACTAACCAAGCATATGCATTGTATATTGTCCATTAGAAGGACTAAACAAGTGTAAAATTGTATGCATCTGATTTTTTTGATTGGCAAAATGTGTAGTGGTAAACAGGGCATGAGGGCGAGGCACCACGGCCAATCTGTATATTGTGAACCCCCTGAAGCCAGGGGAGCAATATTGAACCCACCAGCCTGGCACCCACAATCAAAAAAATGGGTAAGTATAAAATAAGGTAGAAGCATGACCATAGATGTGAAACCGTTAGTCCGCCAACCGGCGCACCAAGGCATTTCCAGAAAGACCACTAAGCAGACCAATTAGAAAACAAAAGGGATAATAGAAAATGGAAAAAKTAGAAATATGGAGGGCAAAAAGGCCCATTGTTGCCAAGCCATTGTTTTCTAGTCTAACATTATWTGCCCCCACCCGGTTTGTATATTTAATTTACCAGCACAGTTGGTATACCTTTTCGAAGATTGTACCACAGAACCCTCTTCTATTGCACAGAACAATTCATCTTCATGTCCAACCAACCTGTTTATTCCAAGATAGCAACACCAAATATGCAATGGACATGAAGGCAAGTTAGTATGAACACAGACATGTAAAAGAAAGAGAAACAGGTGTATTTATTCCAATGTAACAACAAACATAATACAATTCACATGAGAATATGCAGAAATATATTATATTTCAAGGAAGAAAATAACAAAAAAAAGATACAAAAAAAAGGTGCAAAGTAATAGAACAAGCACAACAAATATATAGATATAGTAAATGAAAAAATGAACACTGGAATATGAAATAAGAGTACAGGTATCCACTTCTGTAATTCCTTGTCTACATTCCCACCAAAGAGTCCATCGTCCTCTCCAGCCATTCTGTTTGTTTAAATGTAGCAATGCAGCGAAAATACAATGGGCATGAAGTAGGCTAGTATCTAGGAAGACATGTAATGAAGATAAGTTATTATGTAGGAAGGTACGCAACATCTACATACAATAAACTAGGTGAACAGATATACAGACAATAAATGAAATACAAAACAACATAATATGAAATAACAGTACAAGCATGCACCTTTCTATCTCCTCTACAACCGATGCAGTCAAGACTTCGTCGTTTTCTCTAGCTATTCTGTTTGTTTGAATGTGGGAACGCACAAAATACAATGAACATGAATGGAAGATGGTATGCACCAGAGAACAAGTAATATGTACATACAGTAAAAGAGACTCAATGAATAATCTAAAACATAGGCAAAAACATGAACCTTTGCGCTTCTCCATCCATAGTTGTAAATATGTAAAAAAAAAATCCCTGCACAAAATATATTACAAGGCACAAAATATTAAGAAATTGCATGGTCGTAGCTAAACAATTTATGTTTTTCCATGGAAAAGTATCCAGGTATGCTTCCACCGATGGAAATTCATGTTCTTTATCCTCTACATAGACTGTTGTGCCCAGGATACAAGATTTTGGTTTTCTGTGACAAACTACCCAGATATGCTTCCAGACATGGAAATATAATTTTGCAGAATATTTGTTGTACATATCATATCTCAAGCACAAGACAAATTGTATCATGGGCACACCAGTCTGTGTAGAGGACAAAGAACATGTATTGTCATATGGGCACATTTCACCATACATGATTTATAAATGCAACCTGCATATGTTTTATTTTAACAAAAAAACAACAGATATTGCAATTTTAAATGTACTTCTCCAACTATTTTCTTTCATGTCAACATTGAAGCACTAGCAAAATCTCACAGCAGAACAGATATTGACCTAACTAGATAGGGAAAATAACAGGACTGCATGTGGACTCGTGGGTGCAGGGGCTAAACACCGTAAAGCACCCAAAAAACAATAATAATCCAAAAAAATAAATAAATAAACAACTCCAACTACCGGCGCAGGACCCCAACCTGCAAAGCCGAATCAAACAAAAGAAAACAACAAGCACCAAACCAGCGAGAAAGCACGAACAAGCCCAACTGCAGCCCCAGAGCCCCAAATAAACAAAGCCAGCAACCGACGAACCAACAAACCAACGAACAAGCAACAACCACCGAACCAGTAAACAACATATGTATCTCCAACGATTACGAAACTGCAGTTGAAGCATAGAAGGAACCGAAAACATACGAGGAGCATGCCAGTAGAAATAAGCAAACATTCTTACTCATAAACTGCAAACACTGAACAACAAACAAGGAATAGAAAATGAAACTATGGCATGGAAACTTACTCTGAAACGATGAAAGGCAGAAGCGCAGGTCGAATTGTGAACCAAATAACAACAACAAGCAGCAACCGACGAACCAGCAAAGAAGAAGCACTCACCGAACCAATAAACAATGTATGTAGCTTCAACGATGACGAAATTGCATTGCAAGGCTAGAAAAAGGATGAAAGATACAATGCCTATCAACTGGTGGTGGACAACAATATTGTGCAAAATCACTGCAACATTGTATGGAAAAATTTGAGAAAAAATGTACTCCGAGAAGCGTATTTACATAAACATTTAAGGTTGTCAAGTTGTTTAAGGACCTCGTGGTATGCAAACATTTAAGCTTTCAGGCCTGTTGGAGGACCTCGTGTCATGTAAACATTTAAGCTGTCAGACCTATTCAAACACCTCAAAAAAAGTGTCAATACATTTCAATACAAATACATGCGGCAAGGACGTTATAAACTTTGGAATTATCGATCACTATAAAGCTTGGATATCTAAACATTTCAATATGATTAGTACAAATAAAAAAAAGCATTGTATATGATCTAAGACAATGCTAGCAGAAAAATGCTAAGACAAACATTCGAACTAATGCTAGCATTAATCCACCTTCAAGCAATGCATAAGAAAAATATATGGTTCAAAAAGACTGCAAACGATGAAATTTTTTGGATATGCTAACATATAAAACATTGGGAATAGCGAAGCCGGCAATAAGACCTCTAATCTGTTATCCAATTAGATCACTACATATATGGTACTTTTTATTATATAAAATTCAATGTTTTTAGTTCCCTAGCTCCAACAATATATATTATGCAAATATTTGTGGTCAAAAAACAAACTAATGTGAGGTCAATGAATTATCGATCGTTATAGTCCTTCTATGCCTACGGCAGGGACCAATAARACTGCTTTTATTTATGTAAAATAAAATTATTTATAAAAAATATAAAATTAAAGTTTTATTATATGCATTATGAGGTATAATTATTCGCTTAGGTGGAAACTATAGTTCCCTACCCACAAAAGGACTAACAAAATGAATGAAAAGAAATAATTTTATATGATTTTATTTTTTTTATTACTTAAAAGTTTTATAAATATTTATCTTTATTGAAAAATGTAAAATAAATGAGGTTAGTTTGTATAAATATTTATCTTTATTGAAAGATGTAAAATAAATGAGGTTTTTATATCATTGAGAATGGCAAGGTGTATATATAGTCAATATGATATAGATGTGCAACGATACATATGTAAAGTTTGTTAAGTAGGTAATGTTTATATGTTAACTTAAATAAAATAAAATACTTATAACAAATAGTGGTAGTACTATATGTTAGTTAAATATATGTATTTACTATAAAAAGCGTTATATGGAGAGATAAAAAAGAGAGATGTCACATAAATAGAAATATCATAGATAGAATATTTATATAGAAATATTGTTAATATTTTTTTCATTTGCACCTGGATCAATCTTAGATTATCAAAAAATTTACACCTCAAGAGATTTGATCCGTCTTGATGCTTGATAGATCCAAAGTTAAGATGTAAAAGCAATTCTAGTATGTCATTTATTTGGTGTAACTCACTTTTTTAATGGGCATTTGGAGATATCATATAAAATGAGCACTACATAGCACTTGCACCTAGATCAATCTTAGATGATAAAAAAAATTACACCTCAAGAGATTTGATCAATCTTGATGCTTGATAGATCTCAAGTTAAGACGAATTTACAGTGGCGTAAAAACAATTCTAGTATGTCATTTATTTGGTGTAACTTTTTTAATGGGCATTTGAAGATATCATAGAACATGAGCACTACATAACATTGTTAGTTCAGGATTTAAAAAAAATTAAACAAAGGAGGAGAGAGAAAGTTCAAAAGTAAGCATGCTTATTAATCCCACAATGATCCACAATGGATCTACGTAATTGTTTTATTGATGCTTTGGAATAGGTAAAACAAAATTTGGGACCTATAGAAGCCACTTTGGGTCAAATCCTAAAAATTGCACTATCAAAACATAATTTAAAATCCTTTGATTTAGGGTCATAAAAGTATAATTTTGAGGTCTCTGACCTCAAGGACAATTGTGTTGGGGTCCTCATTGCATTTTACCATTTGATAACTTTTCAACTATGGGTTGTGTGCCTCAAACATAGTCTATATGTGAAAGTTATTTTCTTGACAAGGTAACCATCCAATTATTCCTCACAATTCCATGTGGAAGACACATTGGTGCACCATGATTCGCCCATATGGAGTGAGTAATATTTATAAACCCATTAAAGACTTGTAGAATACTTGCAATATTATGAAACCTTAACCATAACATCCAAGGAAAGGTGTATTTTTTTTTTTAACAAAATCCAAGGAAGGGTGTTAAAACCCTAATGTTGATGCGGAAAAAATGCCCTTCAACAGTAAGGGGCACTCCCCAATGCATGATACCAATTAGACTTTGCACCTTTTTATTTAGGAGACCCATCTAGATTATGGGTCGACTGCCATTATTTGGTTTGAGGGGTGATTGGATGGTTATGAATGCAATGGAAATGTAAATGAAAACCAACTAAATGCAGAAATGAAATCTAACATGTCTTATCCTAGCTAGGAGTGACTACGGTAGCCAAATGAGCATCTACGAATGTAACTCATCCCTACAAATAACTTCCTCCAGGTAGCTATTAAGAAGCAACAAGGTGAGACAACACATGCATATAAATGACATAACCAGATTAGTCTAAGTCATGAAATCACACACATAAGCAACTCATCATCTCATAACAAAAGATAAGAGAGAGTAAGCAAAGTTGTAATAATGATTCTGATTTGCATAAGGATAGTCTATAAGCAAAAGGACATTCTTACAGCACATGTAAACAACATAAGTTTGTTGAAATTATTTTACATCAAGAGACCATCTACAAGCGTTCTTCTCTCTAACAAAATCGCCCCGAGGGCTTCTCAATATTATTTCTCAAAGTAATTTTTGAATGTGCAATGCTTGAAGAGCCCCTGCAAAATGGGCCTCTTCCTTTACTAATAATGGTTTGAGTAACTATTGATAGTGTCTTTTTGAATTCTGCAAGAAGTAGTTACAAGTCTCTTCATCTCCTCTTTCTCAAACGTTTTTAACCTATGTTGGAATAGGACGAAGCTAATGATGGTTATCAAAAAGAAAAAAAATAGAAGGTAGTTGTGAGAAAATTCAAATCTACTATTATGTCTTATTCAAGTGTCTTTGTCCCTCACATGGGTTTTCCAAGCTGCATGTTAGCCTTCATTTAATACAACTCTGGGATACAAGAGTTCTTCTAGAGCAGTTGTGTGTGATGGCGAGTTGTGTGTAAGGGTCTTCATATCTTATGTTATATTGACCATGAAATATTGGATAATTGTTTGAGTCTTGGTTGGTCAAACGAGATGCTCCTCCATTAATTCCATTGTTAACTTAGTGGCTTCTTGAGCATTTTCTTTTCTCTTGTTTATGTTTTTTTGGATCTCTTCAAATAGTTTCTTTGTCGTCTTGGTCTTGTCGTTCTCTTCGATGGGAGCAAGATGCCCTTTATGTGTTAACACATGTGTAACTTTATGGAGTTGTGCAAAGGTTACAAGTGAGCTATTTGTTTCCTTTTCAACCCTCTCCCCAGCTTGTTAGCATCGATTTAAAGTAGCATAGTCAATATTTCTTTCTCCTTTCGAGGTGTGAGGTAGCTCGACTGGAGCATTTGGGATTTTAGTGATCCATAGTTGCATGGTGTTTAAACCTTCTCAAATGGCAATGAATTGGACATTCTTGGCTTGCACACAACTATGTTGATCTATTATTTGTGTTACCAATTGATGGAAGACTTGAAGGTGGGCATACATATTTGTAGAGTCTCCTCGAGCTCTGCCCTTATCTTCTCGACACTTTCTTTGAATTCCTTGATGCCACCTTTGTCTCTCTTTGTGTGCCCAAGTTGTTCTTCCAAATCCTTGATTCTAACATCATTTTCTTTGTTTTGATGAGGCAAATTCTTTAGGTTTTTTTGGTCTTTGGTTTTGAAAGAAGTACTGACAGATGCTATAGAAAGTTGGTCTTTGTTGACATCTTCTGTCACTGGAGTCTCTATGATGACTGACAAAGGGTTTCCTCTGGTAACTGGGGGCTTCCTAGTTGATCCAGATTTTATGAGCGGAACGAAATGACTACAGATTATTAACATGTATTTAACACAAAATAACAGAGATACAGTAAAACTGGTTTTCTATTCAATAGGGAAATAAGATGAAACTGTAAAATGCAGCTGAAACAAGCTTGTTGGAATGGTGGTGGCTTATCTCTGAGAAGAGATGTGATGGTTACGCTCATTCACAAGAAGATTATTACAATGAGGATATGAAGGCCTTTTTTACAATAAATAAGAATGCCAAAAACCCTAGACATCCAAAAACCTAACCCTAAGAGATGAAGCGCCAAAAGTCATGTGGGCCCTGTTTGGGTAAGTTAGCACATCAACTTCCCGAGGTCGTAACTTTTGCATACAATATTGGTTTTAGGCGTATGATAGCCCGTTGGAAAGATATCGTCGAGAAGATTCATTTTGGGGGCAATATTGAAAAAACTTAAATATTGCTCACCGTTTTCCCAAAAAACATCGTTTAGGGTCTCAAAACGGCTCCGGAAGTGAAAAACTGCTAAAAATAGTAAATTACCAAAATTCCCATAAAACTGTTTTGAGCCAGTTGGAAAAGGTGGGTGGCCACTGATATCCACTTTGATCAATACTCCCTCCTTAGGAAGAAATGGTCTCCATTCCGTTGAGTACCCCCATCAGATGAGGAAATTTCTGTTGAATTTGGCCCCGGGTGAGCCACTTGCCTTGGTGCAAGAGTTGCCCTGCTTTGATGACTTGATAAACTCAGATCCTTTGTTGTTGATTACCCTTGATCTGTGTGTCCACAATCTGATCACTGGATTCCTGTTGTATGCAGTCGGGGTTGAGCTTTGTTAGTGTCAGTTGTTCTACTACTTCTGAGGTGTCCAATAATGGTGGGAAATAAGGGCGAAGAAGATCCACGTTGAACACTGGGTGTAGGCCAAGGAAAGGAGGAATGTTGAGCTCAAAATCATTATCCCCCACGGCCTTGGTGATGGTGTACGACCCATAACAGAGTGGGTGAAGCTTCCGATGGGGTCCTGTAAGGCATTCTTTCTGAAGTGCAACCAAACTTTGTCGCCCACCTCAAACTTATGTGGCACCCGATGTTGATCATGGCGTTGCTTGTACTTGTCATTGGAATTTTGTAGAATATCCTGGACCTGTTGGCGGATGTGTTGGATCTGCTCAATGAACCAGGTGTCTTTTTCAACTTCAGTTGGAGCAGGAGATGAGTCGGTCGAGGTGATCGCAAGGAGAAGTGCAACATCTATGGGACCCAATGGTTCGAATCCCAACCCCACCTGAAAGGTGATGTGGTCGGTTGAGCTATGCAGGGCTCGGTTGTAGCTATGTTGGACATAGGGAAGGCTCTCATCCCATGTGATAGGGTGCCTTGAATTATAAATACAAAGGATATGCACAATCATTCGATCTACGACCTCAGTTTGGCCATCTATCTGGAGGTGAAAGGCCATGGATTTGGTGAGCTTGGTGTCCAGTAGTGACCAGAGGCTCGACCGGAATGCGCTAAGAAATCAAYTGTCCCGATCTGAGACAATGGTTTGTGGGATTCCAAAATGTACCCATACTCATTCAAAGAAGAGCTTGGTAGTKTCCTCTSCTGTGATGTTCTTCTTGCAGGCAACCAGAATCGCCATATTAGAAAAGCGATCAACAACCACAAAAACACAATCATTTCCTCGCTTGGTGGATGGGAGGCCCAACATGTAGTCCATTAAGATGGATTCTCATAGCTTGTCAGGAGTAGGAAGAGTGGTGTATAGGCCATTTTTTTTAGTGGTCGGTTTGGCAATAGCACAGGCAGTGCAAGACCTGATATACTTGCTGACCTCCTGTCGAAGTTTCATCCAGTAGAAATGTTTATGTAGCATCACCATTGTCTTTTCAACGCCAAAGTGTCCTGCCACCTTATTGTAGTGGGCTTCCCAGATCAGCTTCACTTACTCACTTGATGGAACACAAATATGGCCCAGACAAGACAACAACCCATCCTGAAGATGGAAATTATCGACAACTGCATTTGCACCCAACATTTGGTAGGTAGTGGCGAAGTCTGGGTCTGTCTCATGGAGTTGGGGCCATCCAGAGGCCTCATGGCCACAAGAGTCTAGCACCGTGGTGAGTGTCACGCCTAACGATCTACTGAGGCAATCAATGACGCAATTGGTGCTTCATGTTTTATACTTGATGTTGAGGTGGAATTGTTGCAAGTATGTGGACCACTTTTGATGGCGGACATTCTACAATTTTCCTTGTGTCTGCATGAAATGTAGTGACTTATGATCAGTGTGGATGACTGTCTCCTTCCCAAGAATGTAATGTCTCCACTGGCAACAGGCTTGCATAATGGAGTACATTTCTTTTTTGTAAGTAGGGTACTTACGAACATCATCTGATAGTGTCTCACTATAATAGGCCACGGGGTGGTTGTGCTGAGTGAGAACGACGCCCACAGCTTAGTCAGAAGCATCTAACTCAATCTCAAAGGGTTGTTGTAGGTCTGGTAGTGAAATTACTTGGGTTGAGCACAAACGCTGCTTCAAATCATTGAACGCTTGTTGTTGGGACCGACCCCACACAAATTTCACCTTACCACCACCCCTAGTTATTTGGTTGAGGACCCATGCAATACGGGAGAACCCCAACATGAACCTGCGGTAGAAATTGGCAAGGCCCAAGAAGCTCCGAAGCTCAGTGAGTGTGGTTGGGGCTGGCCAGTCACAAATGACTTGGATCTTGGCTAGATCTACATGTATGCCATGCTTATCAATGATGTAGCCCGAGTAATGGACCCTGTCCATACCGAAGGAGAATTTTTCCAAGTTGGCGTATAGCTTGTGCTGTCGTAGGGTGTGTAGAACCTGCTGAATATGCTGCAAGTGTTCGGCCCAAGTCTTGTTGTAAATGAGAATGTCATCCAAATACACCACTACAAAAGTATTGGTGAATGGTCACAGGATATCGTCGATCATCCTCATTTGTCAAACCAAAGGGCATGACCAACCATTCAAAAAGGCCTTCCTTAGACTTGAAGGCGGTCTTCCATACATCTGTTTGTTTTATCGGGACTAGGTGGTAGCTAGAATTCAGATCAATCTTACTGAAGTATTTGGCCCCCATGAGTTGATCAAGGAGGTCGTAGATTCAGGGAATCGGGTACCGGTTTTTTACTTTGATTTTATTCAGAGCCCGGTAATCAATGCAGAGTCACCAGGCTCCATCTTTCTTATGTACCAACA
>JASDQU010031282.1:0-11956 GCA_032191745.1 Picea mariana | reverse complement strand
CTCCTACAACATTTAAACAGCTGCGCACTATGATGGGACACATAGGCTACTACAGGAAGTTCATTAAGGGATATGCTCAGATTACAACACCCATGGAGAAGTTGTTGAAAAACGATTGTCAGTTTAGTTGGACTGAAGAATACCAATAGAGATTCGACACACTAAAACAGAAAATGGTTACTACCCCCATTCTAGTTTTCCCAGATTGGACCAAGGCATTTCATGTGCATGTCGATGCATCATCCATTTCATTGGGATTTGTGTTAGAACAACCAAGAACATGAGATATTGACCACCCGTTTACCTTTTCTAGAAGGAAGCTATCCATAGCTGAGATTAATTATACCACTACTGAAAGAGAGGGATTAGCCATGGTGCATGCACTACATAAATTTCACCACTATTTGTTGGGAGGACACTTTAAAATGTTTAGTAATCACTCCACGCTGAAGTACCTAGTCAACAAGCCAGTATTGGGGGGAACAATATGCAGATGGCTTCTGTTGTTTCAAGAATATGATTTTGAGATCATAGTAAAACTAGGAAGAATGAATAAGGGTCTTGACCACTTGTCAAGGTTGGAACATGGATAAGAGCCCACTAATTTGGAAGATACTCTGCCAGATGCACAACTACTAACCATTATAAAGATTGATGATCAATTTGCAGAGATATTCCAGTTCCTATCAACATGAATGGCACCTAGTGAGTACACAATCCCATAGAAGAAACAACTAGTAGTGCGCGTTGTATATTTCTCACTTATAGCTAGACATCTATACAAGATGGGACCGAATGAGATATTGTGAAGATGCATTATGGAGGAAGAACGACCACTGATCTTCACAGAAGCTCATGAAGGCATCACAGGAGGACATTATGTAGGGAAAGAAACTCCACAGAAGTTTCTTAGAGTTTTCCTTTGGTGGCCTACCTTACACGGAAATGCTAAAGACTATTCTAGAGCCTGCAATGTATGCCAAAGAGTTGGGAAACCGTCCAGAAGAGATGAAATTCCATTGGCACCACAACTGACCCTACACGCATTTGAGAAATGGGCCATTGACTTTGTTGGACCTATAAACCCACCAGGAAATCATATAGGAGCAAGGTACATCATCATTGAGATAGAGTACTTGACTAGATGGGCCAAAGCAAGAGAAGTCAAGGACTGTAGTGAAACTACAACTGTGCGCTTCATATTTGATGACATTATAACCAGGTTTAGATTCCAAAAGATCCTCACGAGTGATCAAGGAACACATTTCATAAATAAGGTAGTTGAAGCCTTGACTGAAGAGTTTACAGTCCACCATCAGAAGAGCACACCGTACCATCCTAAAGAAAATGGGACAGTTGAAGCATTCAACAAGATCTTGGAGACAACACTAACCAAGATTTGTTGTGTGAACATAGATGATTGGGATTTAAGAGTACTAGCAATATTATGGTCTTATAGAACCACTTGCAAGAAGCTAACAATGTAGACCCCCTTCAAGCTAGTATACGGTCTTGAAGCTGTTGTTCCCATGGAATATTTGGTATCAAGCCTGAGAATTGCTTCTTTTATAGATATGGATGATGCTAGAGTTGTTCAAGAGAGGATCGCACAGTTGGTCGAACTTGAGGAAGATTGATTCATTGCAGGATTCCATCAGCAAGTTTATAAGGAAAGAGAGAAGGCCTACCATGATGGGCACATCAAGTAGAAGGCATTTAGACAAGGAGACCTAGTGTTGTGCTATGACAGCAAGTTCATAAAAAATCATGGAAATTTCAGAACACATTGGCTAGGGCCATATGAGATCGATTATGTTACAAAGGGAGGAGTTGTGCAATTGAAGACATTGAATGGAGAATGGAAGGAAGGATTAGTGAATGGGAATCAACTGAAGTTGTCCTAAGAAAACCAGTTGCCTCACAGCTCTCAGTAGAAGCATGAAGAAAAGGGTCTAGGTATCAGGTGCAGTTGAAACTAGGTACCAGACACAGAAAAGATAGTCTACACAAGAGGAAGAGCAGGCATAAAGAATAAATAAAAGGTTTTACTACATAGCCTGAAGTCAAAGTAAAACAGGAAGATCAGATCTGAAGTGCCTTAGGATGAGTCACAAGTGAGTGTTGGGGGCGCATTAGCCCTTGGTTATGGAAGTATGCAAAGATCAAGAAAGAAAAGGGAGAATCCAAACTTTACAGAAGACACAGTGATTGTTATTGGGTCGAAGTGAGCAAAAGAGCTGAAAATATGGAGCGAAGCCCGAGAAAGAAAGTCGTTGGATGAGGATATCAGGGATGACAAGTCAGCAAGGAAGAAGGATCATGGGCATGTCAGCAAGAGAAAAAATTCACCATTGGATGCTCTGGAGTACCGCACAAGAAAGAAGGAAAGATAGGCTAGTGAATCCCTGGAAATATGGGTCAACTTGACCTAGGGTTTTAGACACCTAGGGTTTTGGTATCTAGGGTTTTGGACACCTAGGTTTCGGACTAAATTGGTTAGTGAGATATTGTAATGTATAAATAGAGGTCATGAGGGCCTAGTTTGGTTCGGTACTTTGGGTTGATATAATAATATTGTAGTGTGGTTCTTTGTATCAAGATAGATTATCATTGTTGATGTGAGTGATTATTGTATTGTGAGAGAGAAGTGCTAAGTGTGAGAGCCTTCTGGTATTGTAAGATCTTCATCTAGGTGTTCAGGGAGGGAAGAGAAAGAGAGGAGAAGAAAGAAGATCTACTATCTTAGAGTGCAAACAAGAACTGTATTCTTTACCTCAATATATTATAGCATATTTTTGTGGACGTAGCCCTAGAGAGAGGGTCAACCACGTATATTTTTGTGTTGAGTGTGATTGGTATCTTGTATTTTTCATTGATATACTATGATTGCATTACTTCTTTAGATCTGATAAGTAGACGTGAAGAATAGATCTAAGTTGATAAGTGATTTATGAATATTGTGTTGTTCTTGTGCTAGATGTACTTGATACTCCCTTCGGTTGTAGACATCTATGTCCTACAACCCCCTCATAAATACTTCGGATGAGATTGCATCTGCTTCACAGGTGTTGCTAAAAGGGTCGACAGATAGGGTTTTTTTGGTATGCTCTTGTAGCGTTGAACCCTTGGTATGCCCCTATGCCAACACTTTATATATTATAAAGTGGCTAAGGTATAACAAGAAACTCGATGGCGCAATGGTATTCAACCCTTTGTGAAAGTGATACGCTTAGTGGAGAGGTCTCCAGTTCAATTCTGATGGAGACCCATAAATTTTTGCACATAATGAACAAGCCAATCCATGTGTGCCACGTGGCAGCCCATGTCTGGGCCTTGTGGCACCCCTCCATTTATTGATTTCTTATGCCATGTGCTAGTTTTATATTCTCCCATATTTCAGCTTCCTACTCTGCCACCTGTTTGCCCTATCAGCATTTGTACCCTGACACGTGTCACCAGACGGTCATGCCATATGAGTTGTATGAACGTGCCACGTGTCACCCTTTTATTGGTGACATGTGTCACCTTCTGGTTGGTCCAGCAGTACCTGCCACGTCAATAGTCCAATGTAACCTTGCCACGTCAACTGTACAAACGTTTTCCACATGTCACAGTATCATGTCATCATGATGACATCAACATGATGTCATGTTGATGTCAGCGTTGAATTTTTTCCTGTTGACTTGTTTGACGTTTTTCCTGTTTAGCAAAACAAACAGAACACAATATCTTGAGCATACAAAATCCATTTGATCCCATTCAAGCTGAGTTGGGTTCATATAAACGAGGTCTACGCCCATGTCCATTTTGAAGCCATTATGAGGATATTAATTTTTAGGCCTTTCTGAGCCCCATCAAGCTCCTGGATTTGAATCTAGATCACACCTCCCCACTAAATGACCTTTTTGTCCCCAAAAGGTTATTGACCAGTCAACAAGCTTGGGATAGGCCACCCAACTTGTCCTTAGTCTCTGAACTCTGTCATGTGCACCTGTCTCATCAATATCAACTATAACACAATCGGGACAACTGAAAACATACTGTTAGCCATTTGAACCTTGTCATATTTTACCAAATCCAATATCATCCATGTAAATTTTTTTACTAATGATAACATCAAAAACATGACTACAAATCAACTAGCATACTTGTAATATTTGCACGACATGACTTTATCTTGAAGCAAACTGTGATTGTTTTTCCATTCAACAATCATTTTCTATTCTTGCTTAATATCAATCACTTCATTTGAATCAATTATTGGTTTGTTACATGATTGAACTACCTTCTTTAATTGTTCCATAGTTTGAAGTGTTTTATTTGCCTTAACATGATGAGCATGAACCACATAATCTTAACCTCCTTTGGTTAATTGATATTGATTTTTTTTCCTGTAAAAGATTGCCTTATGATCAAACAAGTATGGACTACCTAAGACCATTCCACATGCACTTAGTGGCACTACATCACATCTTACCTTGTCCACATAGTTAGATGAAATAGAAAATTTTAATGTGCACTTTTTGGTTATGTGAATTTGATGATGATTTCTTATCCATTTAAGTGTGTAAGGCTTATGATGTACTTGTGTTTTAACCCTAATTTATTAACCCATTCTTCTGAAATTAGATTAGATTGAGATCCACTGTCGATTAATGTGTCTATCTTAGTGTGTCGCATGATGGTCCTTATATGAAACAAGTTACTTCTACAATCAATTTCTTCACCAATTTTACCTGTCATACCAACCAATGAAACCTTTGATTCATCACCTGAATCTGATCCCAAGTTTGTTGGTCTTGTTGTCTCTACAACTATTTGCCTCCCTTTATTTTCCTTGAACCACTTTGGCCTCCTCTTGGGATGCAAATTCCAACAACAGTCCTCATCATGTCCCTCTTTATTGCAATTCTTGTAAGAGGGATTCTCTTCCTTTCTCATCACTGCATTTGACTTCTTTCTATGCCATTTCCTCTTGTCCTCTTTCCTTGAAGACAATTCTCCTCATATACATGTTTTCCCTACTTCGATGTATGTCACTTGAACATAAACCTCATCAAGGTTAGTAGGTCCAAACATGAATATATCGTTTCTAATATGTGCAGGTAAACCTCTTATATACTTCATAAGGGTTTCTTGTGTATGTAAAGGAATATCTAACAACAATGCCATTTTTCAAAATCCATCTGTATACTCTTGCATTGTTTGTCCTTTTCTTAGTTTTAGAGCTTGCCATTCAATTAATGATTTTTCTTTGTAACAACAGGTGGGTAATGTTCCGTTTTGGAACTTTCTTTTCCACCAGATGAGTGTTGTGCTTGCAAGTATCAATGATGCCAACTTGATTTGTGTTGCCTCAGTCTTGATCTGTTGCACACTACAATAGACCTCCATCTATCTGACCCAATTGTCAATATTCTCTCCAATAAGTTCACCATAATTTATGGTTAATTCGAATATAACATCAATTTTTAATAATGGCATTTCATTCTTATGTTTATGAACATGTTTCTTTGCATTGAATTTAGAACTTGAACTTGAACAAGAAGGATAAGAAGGAGGGGATTATGGAGGTGAAGGAGGAATATGAGGAGGATCCTCTCCCTCTTCACTTTTTCGCTTTGAAGATTCACCCAAAACTGGTCTCTTTCGTTCCAAGTAATCCTCTTACAAAAATTTCATCATCTCTAACATGTCAAAGAAATTTTTTCGAAACTCTTTCTCATCCTGAGAAAGTCCCTCTTCTGATGCCATCTTCTCGCTTTGAGAATTTCTCTTTCTCAACCAAATCTATGGATTCTTTGCCACAAGATCGCCTTCACCACAAAGTAGATTTTCCCCGGTTAACATGCAAAACTCAAATCCAAACGTCAACTATCTCTGATACCACTTGATCCAAAAAGATATTTTAAATGACTATGGTTGAGTTATCATGCATGTATTGATTAACCAATTAGGAGGCTTAATGAAAGAGGAAGAATATATGAGAATATATCACAGCCATATAAACATGTACAAAATTGAAATGAAGCATAAAGAAGAAGCAAACCATAACACCAATGTGATAATGGAGTTCGACAATCTTCCATGCATCTCTGGGCCTTTGTCTTAGTGGATGAGGCTTTCTTATTTCGATTCAAAGCTGAATAAGTACATCAAAACAGTGCTAAAATGTTACAAAAATGATCTTGTCTTACCATTGGCACCACAAGTGACCCTAGAAGCATTTGAGAAATGGGCCATTGTCTTCGTTGGACCTATAAATCCACCAGGAAATCATATAGGATCAAGGTACATCATCATTGCGACAGAGTACTTAACTAGATGGGCCGAAGCAAGAGAAGTCAAGGACTATAGTGCAACTACAACTGTGTGCTTCATATTTGATGACATCATAACCAGGTTTAGATTCCAAAAGATCCTCATGAGTGATCAAGGAACATGTTTCATAAATAAGAAAGTTGAAGCCTTGACTGAAAAGTTTACAGTCCACCATCAGAAGAGCACATCGTACCATCCTAAAGAAAATGGGACAGTTGAAGCATTCAACAAGATCTTAGAGACAACACTAACCAAGATTTTTTGTGTGAACATAGATGATTGGGATTTAAGAGTACTAGCAATATTATGGTCCTATAGAACCACTTGCAAGAAGCTAACAATGTAGACCCCCTTCAAGCTAGTATACGGTCTTGAAGTTATTATTCCCATGGAATATCTGGTATCAGCCTGAGAATTTCTTCTTTTATAGATATGGATGACACTAGAGCTATTCAAGAGAGGATCGCATAGTTGGTCGAACTTGAGGAAGATTTATTCATTGCAGGATTCCATCAGCAAGTATAGAAGGAAAGAGAGAAGGTCTACCATGATGAGCACATCAAGTAGAAGGCATTTAGACAAGGAGACCTAGTGTTGTTCTATGATAGCGAGTTCATAAAACATCCTTGAAAGTTCAGAATGCATTGGCTAGGGCCATATGAGATCGATTATGTTACAAAGGGAGGAGTTGCACAATTGAAGACATTGAATGGAGAATGGAAGGAAGGATTAGTGAATGGGAATCGACTGAAGTTGTGCTATGAAAACCAGTTGCCTCACAGCTCTTAGTAGAAGCATGAAGAAAAGGGTATAGGCACCAGGTGTAGTTGAAATTGAGTACTAGACACAGAAAAGATAGTCTACACAAGAGGAAGAGTAGGCATAAAGAAGAAAGAAAAGGTTTTACTGCGCAGCCTGAAGTCAAAGTAAAACAGGATGATCATATCTGAAGTGCCTTAGGATGAGCCATAAGTGATTTTCGGGGGCCCATTTTCCCTTGGTTATGGAAGTATGCAAATATCAAGAAAGAAAAGGTAGAATCCAAACTTTGTGGAAGACACAGTGACTGTTATTGGGTCGAAGTGAGCAAAAGAGCTGAAAAGATGGAGCGAAGCCCGAGAAATAAGGTCGTTGGATGAGGACATCAAGGATGATAAGTTAGTAAGCAAGAAGGATCGTGGACATGTCAGCAAGGGAAAAAATACACCATTGGATGCTTTGGAGTACCACACGAGAAAGAAGGAAAGATAAGCTAGTGAATCCCTGGAAATATGGGTCAAGTTGACCTAGGGTTTTAGACACCTAAGGTTTTGGTATCTAGGGTTTTGGACACCTAGGTTTCGGCCTAAAGAGGTCAGTGACATATTGTAATGTATAAATAGAGGTCATGGGGGCCTAGTTTGGTTTGGTACTTTGGGTTGATATAATAATATTGTAGTGTGGTTCCTTGTATCAAGATAGATTATCATTGTTGATGTGAGTGATTATCATATTGTGAGAGAGAAGTGATAAGTGTGAGAGCCTTCTGGTATTGTAAGATCTTCAGCTGGGTGTGCAGGGAGGGAAGAGAAAGAGAGGAGAAGAAAGAAGATCTTCTATCTTAGAGTGCAAACAAGAACTGTATGCTTTACCTAAATATATTATAGTATATTTTTATAGACATAGCCCTAGAGAGAGGTTCAACCACATATATTTTGTGTTGAGTGTGATTGGTATCTTGTATTTTTCATTGATATGCTGTGATTGCATTACTTCTTTAGATCTGATAAGTAGATGTGCAGAATAGATCTAAGTTGATAAGTGATTTATGAATATTGTGTTGTTATTGTGCTAGATCTACTTGATACTCCCTTTGGTTATAGACATCTATGTCCTATAACCCCCTCATAACTACTTCAGATGAGATTGCATCTGCTTCACAGGTGTTGCTAAAAGGGTCGGCAGTTAGGGTTTTTTTGGTATGCTCTTGTAGCGTTGAAACCTGGGTATGCCCCTGTGTCGACACTTTATATATTATAAAGTGGCTAAGGTATAACAAGAAACTCGGTGGCGCAATGGTATTCAACCCTTTGTGAAAGTGCTACACTTAGTGGAGAGGTCTTTGGTTCAATTCTGATGGAGACCCATAAATTTTTGCACATAACGAACAAGCCAATCCATGGGTGCCATGTGGCAGCCCATGTCTGGGCCACATGGCATCCCTCCATTCGTTGAATTCTTATGCTATGTGTTAGTTTTCTATTCTCCCATATTTTGGCTTCGAACCTTACCACCTGTCTACCCTGTCAGCATTTGTACCCTGACACGTGTCACCACATGGTCATGCCACATGAGTTGTATGAACGTGCCACATGTCACCCTTTTAGTGGTGGCATGTGTCACCTCCTGGTTGGCCTACCAGTACCTACCACATCAATATTCCAATGTAACCTTGCCACATCAACTGTACAAACTTTTTCCACATGTCACACTGCCATGTCATCATGATGTTATCAACATGATGTCATGTTGACGTCATCTTTGAATTTTTTCTTGTTGACCTATTTGACATTTTTCTTGTTTAGAAAAATAAACAGAACTCAATATATAGATCATACAAAATCCGTTTGAGCCAATTCAAGTTGAGTTGGGTTCATATAAACGAGGTCTACGTCCATGTCCATTTTGAAGCCATTATGAGAATATTAATTTTTAGAACTTTCTTAGCCCCATCAAGCTCCTGGATTTGAATCTGGATCACACCTCCCTAGTGAATGACATTTTGGTCCCAAAAAGGTTATTGACTAGTCAACAAGCTTGGGATAGGCCACCCGACTTGTCCTCGATCTCTGAACTCTGTCATGTGCACCTGTCTCATCAATATCAACTATAACACAATTGTGACAGCTGACAACATATTGTTAGCCATTTGAACCTTGTCATATTTTACCAAAGCCAATATCATCCATGTAATTTTTTTTACTAATGATAGCATCAAAAACATGACTACAAATGAGCTAACATACTTGTAATATTTCCACGACATGATTTTATCATGAAGCAAACTATGATTGTTTTTCCATTAAACAATCATTTCCTGTTCTTTCTTAAGATAGATCACTTCCTTTGAATCAATTATTGGTTTGTTACATGCTTGAACTACCTTCTTTAATTGTTCCATAGTTTGAAGTGTTTTATTTGCCTTAACATGATGAGCATGAACCACATAATCTTAACCTCCTTTGTTTAATTGATATTGATTCTTTGTCCTGTAGAAGATTGCCTTATGATCAAACAAGTATGGACTACCTAAGACCATTCCACATGCACTTAGTGGCACTACATCACATGTTACCTCATCCACATAGTTAGATGAAATAGAAAATTTTAATGAGCACTGTTTGGTTATGTGAATTTGATGATGATTTCTTATCCATTTAAGTGTGTAAGGCTTATGATGTACTTGTGTTTTAACCCCAATTTCTTAACCCATTCTTCTAAAATTAGATTAGATTGAGATCCACTGTCGATTAATGTGTCTATCTTAGTGTGTCGCATGATGGTCCTTATATGAAACAAGTTACTTCTACAATCAATTTCTTCACCAATTTTACCTGTCATACCAACCAATGAAACCTTTGATTCATCACCTGAATCTAATCCCAAGTCTATTGGTCTTGTTGTCGCTGCAACTATTTGCCTCCCTTTATTTTCCTTGAACCACTTTGGCCTCTTCTTGGGATGCAAATTCCAACAGCAGTCCTCATCATGTCCCTCTTTCTTGCAATTCTTGTAAGAGGGATTCTCTTCCTTTCTCATCACCGCATTTGACTTCTTTCTATGCCATTTCCTCTTGTCTTCTTTCCTTGAAGATAATTCTCCTCATATACATGTTTTCCCTACTTCGATGTATGTCACTTGAACATAAACCTCATCAAGGTTAGTAGGTCCAAACATGAATATAGCGTTTCTAATATGTGCAGGTAAACCTCTTATATACTTCATAAGGGTTTCTTGTGTATGTAAGGGAATATCTAACAACAATGCCATTTTTCGAAATCCATCTATATACTCTTGCATTGTTTTTCCTTTTCTTAGTTTTAAAGCTTTCCATTCAATTAATGATTTTTCTTTGTAACAACAGGTGGGTAATGTTTCGTTTTGGAACTTGCTTTTCCACCAGATGAGTGTTGTGCCTGCAAGTATCAATGATGCCAACTAGATTTGTGTGGCCATATCCTTGATCTGTTTCACACTATAATAGACCTCCATCTATCTGACCCAATTGTCAATATTCTCTCCAATAAGTTCACCATAATTTATGGGTAATTCGAATTTAACTTCAATTTTTAATAATGGAATTTCATTCTCATGTTTATGAACATGTTTCTTTGCATTGAATTTAGAACTTGAACTTGAACAAGAAGGATAAGAAGGAGGTGATTATGGAGGTGAAGGAGGAATATGAGGAGGATCCTCTCCCTCTTCACTTTTTCCCTTTGAAGATTCACCTAAAACTGGTCTCTTTCGTTCCAAGTAATCCTCGTACAAAACTTTCATCATCTCCGACGTGGCAGAGAAAGTTTTTTGAAACTCTTTCTCATACTGAGAAAGTCCCTCTTCCGATGCCATCTTTTCGCTTTGAGAATTTATCTTTCTTAACCAAATCAATGGATTATTTTCCACAAGATTGCCTTCACCACAAAGTAGATTTTCTGTGGTTAACATGCAAAACTCAAATCCAATTGTCAATTATCTCTGATACCACTTGATCCAAAAATATATTTTAAATGACTATGGTTGAGTTATTATGCATGTATTGATTAACCAATTAGGAGGCTTAATGAAAGAGGAAGAAGATATGAGAATATATCACAGCCATATAAACATGTACAAAATTGAAATGAAGCATAAAGAAGAAGCAAACCATAACACCAATGTGATAATGGAGTTTTACAATATCGCCTACATCTTTGGGCCTTTGTCTTAGTGGGTGAGGCTTTCTTATTTCTGTTCAAAACTGAATAAGTACATCACAGCAGTGCTAAAAGGTTACAGAACTGATCTGGTCTTACCATTGGCACCACAACTGACCCTACAAGCATTTGAGAAATGGGCCATTGACTTCGTTGGACCTATAAACCCACCAGGAAATCCTACCGGAGCAAGGTACATCATCATCGTGACAGAGTAATTGACTAGATGGGCCGAAGCAAGAGAAGTCAAGGATTGTAGTGCAACTACAACTGTGCGCTTCATATTTGATGACATCATAACTAGGTTTAGATTCCAAAAGATCCTCATGAGTGATCAAGGAACACATTTCATAAATAAGATAGTTGAAGCCCTAACTGAAGAGTTTACAGTCCACCATCAGAAGAGCACACCGTACCATCCTAAAGAAAATGGGACATTTGAAGCATTCAACAAGATCTTGGAGACAACACTAACCAAGATTTGTTGTGTGAACATAGATGATTGGGATTTAAGAGTACTAGAAATATTATGGTCCTATAGAACCACTTTCAAGAAGCTAACAATGTAGACCCCCTTCAAGCTAGTATAGAATCTTGAAGCTGTTGTTCCCATGGAATATCTGGTATCAAGCTTGCGAATATCTTCTTTTATAGATATGGATGACACTAGAGATGTTTAA
>JASDQU010031281.1:12553-23248 GCA_032191745.1 Picea mariana | reverse complement strand
CTGAGATGTAATTTTGAGCACTTGAGAAGAAATAAAGAAGCCTCCCCCACAAGGAAAAAGGCCCGGAGACGTAGGCAAAAGTTGTGCCGAACTCCGTTATCAACCTACGTTCTTATGGTTTGCTATTTATTATTCTTTTCAGATCTGCATATGTTTATTTGGCTGATATAATCCTCTTCTTTCCTCATTCTTTCATTAAATTCTCAAATGGTTAATTTATACATGAAAGTTTAAAACTCAACCATAATCATTTAAAAGATCCAACGGGTCAATTCACCTCAGAGATATGATTTTGGGGGGAGGTAAAGGAGAGTGTGATCAACTTGGAAGTATATTGAGTTTTGACAGAATTGATAACACCATCCGCATGAGATGAGTATGACGGCTTGGATGGATCGGTATTGGCTCAAGAAACATTTGGAAGAAAATAATACAAAGTACCAAATTGTGAATAAACCAAATCTAAGTACTGAGCCCAAGCAATGGTTTCTTCCTCAGTGACCGAGCCACCCATAGCAACATCGTGAGAAATCGGGGGTAAAAGTGATTTAGTAAACCACTCCACCAATAATATGTCAAGAATGATTACTTTGATCATCCTTCATCGTCGTCTCCACTCATGAATATGGTCAGAGATATGCGCGGATTCAGTTTGACGAAGGGAGGTTAAGAGTTCAGTACTCGTCTTGTAGTGAATAGGTAGTTGAAAGTGTGTGAGGAAAGACATGGAAAGGGAGTTGAAATCATGAAAAGAAGCATGTGGTAGTTCAATATACCACTTTGTTGCTGAGCCTGTAAGTGTTCGCTGGAAAAGACACAAATTTATAGAATCATCCATGAGGGAGTTTGATGAACACCACAAATGGAAACTCATCACATGGTTATTTGGATCTTCTCCACATTTTTCGTCAAATTTTGAAATATTATAAGGAAGTTTAGTGGGAATAATTGGCCAAACCAGAGAATGAAAAATACGATCATTGGTTAGCCGAGACAAGTCTGGGAGATCCAGAGTCGCAAGAAAAGGTAGTTGTCGGTTAATTTGTGGATGATACTGGTGTGGCATAGGAACACTAGTAGGACCATAAACTGGGTTAGGTGGATAATTGTAACCAGTAGCCCCTCCTACATACGGTTGTTGTTGACCAGGATAAACATGATTTGATGATGGCTGAGAAACATTTGCATAACCCGGTGGGTTTTGAGCATTATAAGCTGGGCGATTTTCTTTCCCATAAGGAGGATAAACATTTTTCCCTTGAGGAGGGTAAGAAGTAGATCCCTGAAGTGGATACACATTAGGGGGAGGATAAACATTATACCCTTGGGGAGGATAAGGTTGTTTTCCTTGAGGACTCCAGGTGGTGTTTAGGATGTCTCCCAGATAAGGTTGTCCATAAGATGGTCCAGAAGGAATAGGATTTGATACTCCTCCTTGTGGGTTATGGTATGAGTGCCCCCCAATGTGGGGTTAGGTAAATGTGCCTCCTGAAGATACTCCCTAGGATTGTGAAGGGTTTCCAACAAACGAAGGTTGCCCCCCTACCAGTGATGGATTAATGACTAGGGTATGACTGGAAAAGGGAGGTTTCCCTCCGGGAAGAACATGAAAAGGGGGTTATCCCTCGAGAGGGGTAGGCCCACCATAGGATGGTGGTATTCCAAGAGGGATAGGTCCTCTAGATGGTGGTTTCCCTCCAGTCGGTTGTATTTGGCTGGAAAGGGTCTACATTCTCAGGTGAAAATATGTCCCAACAAGATTGTGCAGAAGATGTGGAGCTGTAGAGTGAAAGTATGTAAAAGTGGGGGTAGGGATTGAAGTGCCTTGGGAATGAGTAGAGGTAATGATTCTAGCATTAGGATAGACTTGTGCTGACACAATAGTAGGGTTAATGACCTAATTGATGGGGTGATTCATAGTTTGACCAGATGGCCTAGTTTCAATAGGAGGGTCACGAGGATTAAAGGGTTGTCGAAAGGATTCAAAATTCTCATAGAGATCGCGTCCTGATGAAGTCCTCCATACAAAACAAGAAGGTGTGGGATTTCTATCTACTGTAGTGGTAGGATGAACAAGATTCCTATACTCATCCACAAAGATTGGTTCTGTGGATCCCGTATATGTTTCGATAAAAGATCTCTCAGGTAACTGTGGGACCTCTTTATCTATGACATTCCAAAGGGAGTCTAAACGAAGAAAAAGTGGTTCGAGAGGGGTTACCGACACAGATGTGCGAGGAGTGGGATTCACAACCATAACCAAAGAACCTTCTTGATTTTTTAATGCAGGATCAACAACACTCCCAATGTCAGATTGATTTTCTACCTCTCCACTGTAGTTGTCTTCTGGAGGGTTAGGAGGTAAGGGTTGGTAGCCTTACGAAGGAATCCCTTGCATCCTATGTGATTGACAAAGACCTTTATCGTCTACAGGATCAATTTTGGATAATAACAACACACGCTAAAAATCTAGGGTCAAATAACGAAAAGAAACAGTATACACTAATAAAATCTAGGAATCAAAAGCAAGAAAAAAAAACCTTCTCTCGATGACCGTACTAGTTGGTGATGAAATCCAATGTTGCATGATCAAGTCAAGAAGGGGCTAAGATATGGTGGAATAGTTATGATGGTGACCTGCTTAATGAACTTTCACCTTGGTGCAAGCTTCCACGTAGTAATTGTGGATTTACCCTCCAAGGAGACCGAGTGAGTTTGACCAATGTCTATTCCAGGTACAGTGAAGACTTCCCTTCACCATCACCTCATGTAAGTAACTAAAGATTATGGAAACTAAGGACACCAACTCATAGTCATCCCCTAGGTGGGTACAGTCGACAGTCTGATCCAAACGTATGGGTAGGATAACAAGTTCGAAATCAATTTGAGAGGTTCCCACACATAATCATGGGTATACCCTCAAGTGACCCCCAATATACGATTCAACCACTACAAACAGTTGAACCACAAAGGGATAATCTTAGTAATTCTACCGAATGTGACCTCGTGCGTAACCCCTGTGTGAGAGGGGGATCCCAGAAAGCCTATACGACAATTGAATTTGACTCTCCCTATCTCAAGATGCTAATGTTTGTTTTGAAAAACTTTGGAGAGTTGNGTACTCACAGCCTAATACAAAGTGCTAGTCCTAGTATAATGTTGGTGGAAGATTCTAAAAACAAAATGTTGTAGATAATTTTTAATTAGCGTTCATTTTGCAGCTGTTCTTTACTCAAAGGGTTATGAAAGTGAAATTGATGGTATCATGACTCAATTCCCAAAAAATGCACAGGAAAATGATAAGCAATCTTGTCTTTCGATGAATGCCTATTTAAGGGAAAGAGAGAAAGTTGTTTTCTCTATCAAACACTAAGATGCAAGATCCTCAAACAATTGTTTCTCAACTATATCCAATGTAATGCTAAAAATTTCAGAAATGCCTTCTAATATCCAAACCAATCACTAAAATATGTCCTTTTTCTTATATGTGAATGCTAATTAGATGTAAAAGTTCTAATGTCAATCAGACTTTAGGATTAAATAATCAGAAGCAAACTTCACACAAACAAAAAATACACTCTCGTCGTGAATAAACAAGAAGGACAAAGATGACCAAATTTCCAAACAAGAACAAAAAAACCTCAAACAAAAGAGAAATGATGGAAAACTGACCTCAAAGATCAAATGGAAAGGTTCACAGACCTTTGGATTTCCTCACAAAATCTTTCACTTAGTCAAATAAATGAGAAGAAAACAACAAGTTAATCTAGGTCAACAAAGAGAAAGAGTGACTTCAAGGAAAGGAAAGAAAATTTCAAATTTCCAGAAAAAAGAGGATGAATCCTTAGAAAATAGGGTGTTGAAGGCCAATACCAAGATGAACTGAAAGTATGAGACTCTGAGCAAGTGCAAAAGGCAAAAAATGAACTCAAAAATTGAAAATCTAGAGGATTTTTCACAGAAAAGGGGGTAGCGCTCTAGTGTAAGAGTCACTAGAGTGTTCCAACACTCTGTGTAAGACCACCAGGGAGTGTTAACACTCTGGTATCAAGGGAAAGGGAGCGCTCTGCTTCAAAAGTTCAGAAAAATGCCTAGAAACTCAAAAAAATCAAGCAGACTCATCAAATCAGGGTGATCATGATGAAATAAAGAAGAAATCAAACAAATATAAGAATCAAAGACAGTATGGAGAAGGTCAAATGAGTGGGAAAAGGGCCAAAACAATATTTGGGAAAGGAAACAAAAATCAGAGTTCCTCCATAGTGGAGTTGCCAATTTCTGTTACAGGTGAATCCTCTTGTGGACAAGCGGATTCCCTCTTGGTCTCTGGACTCCTAAGGCCAAGACAGAAAAGTGCTTAACATGGACACTGAAATCCTTTCAGGTCTAATCAAGCTAACATGCAAAGGAGAAGAGGAAATATATGTACCTTATTAACGACGTTTGTCCTTGAAAATTCCAGGCTGAGCTTCGATCCTGAGCTCCCTGATAGGTTCTGTAGAACAAACAAAGATACAATGGAATTCCTACTCTACTAATATTAGCTCAAATATAGATCCATCTACTGCAGAAAAACTCATGTGAAACAAGCATAAGTTTGAAAGAAACAGGCCAAGCATTGATGTATCGATAAGAACAAGTAAAGGTACTTACAATCCTTTGATGAAGGTGCAACAACTTCTTCCAATTCTCCTTGTCCAAACCCTTTGCTCAAATAATATACATTGATTGCTTTGATGACATCTCACTTATGATATCATAAGTGTCACATATCGAATCTCTTCTGTTCATACCACTTATAGGACCATAAGTTTGGTATCAGTCTCTAGTCTCTACCGTACTCTTCACCATGAGAAGGCCTCCTTATATAACCTTGGAGAGGCCCAACCAGTTGAGAGATATTTGGGATAAGTTAAGGATTCCTCTCCTTCAGTTGAGGATATTCCCTAATATCATTCCTTGATCCAAGATTTGAACCCAACTACCTTCAGATATTGAGGGGATTGTCCCCTGATTTCCTCCAACAAACCAAAAATTCGCTCAGAAAGGGTAGCACTCCCCCAAAAGGGTGCACAGATTGCTCAAACACTCCCCCAAAGAGGCCCAGGGAATGATAGCACTCCCTGACAGTGGGTATGGGAGCACTCCTCTCCAAAATCCCTTTTTGAGTGGCTCTTTCAATGGCAAAAGGTTTGTACTCCCTGTCAAGTGATTTCTCTTCTTCAAAACTAGTCTTTGAGGTGTCTTAAGTGTCTTTGTGATGTCTTTAAAGGAACAACATAGGAAATATGGCAGTGTGATTTTTTTGACACTTGCGACACTTGTGGTCAATATGCGACACTTGCGGACAAGATGCAACACTTACAACACTTGTAGTGATGACACTTGCGACACAATTGAAATGAGTAATTTTGATGTGTAAGTCATTTAATTTTTTTCAAACAGATAAGGGCATGACGTTGGAAGATGCTCTAGAATCTACCAAACAGTCTTGAATTTTTCTATTGAAGACTTCAAACATTAAGAACAATGGTGGGACAAAAGGATTTTCCTTTCTATCTCTTGAACATGTGTTCACAATTGGTTTTCCCACCGGATCTATGGAAGACAGATTTATTTCTAGACCTTTACCTGCCGTTGGGTTTTCTACCGAGTTCAAAGCTTGTAACAGAAAGTCCTTCTGCTGAGGAATCTTACATATATCCATAACTGATATATTATCCTTTAGCCTCTTCAAATATATGACCACGTTGTAATATAGTTTGGGTGACTCCTGGGTGTGAATGATTATAGGGTTTTTACCTAGAGAGAAGGATGTTTTTGGGTGATTGGGAGTTAAATTATTTTTTGAGGCCTAGGTGGCGTCGATATCTTTCAAGCTAGGCAGACCCTTACTGCGTGTCTATACCATCGAAACTTCTGCAGTTTGTTACTAAGACTCAAACAGGTCGTCGGAAGGCATGATCGGTTCAAGATCCCATATCAACATGGTTGTATCTCGTGGTGGTTCAATCTCTTCCTGGTCAGCAATATTCATAACCAAATTGCTTGGTTGTTTGGTTAGGGAGACTTCATATAGAAACTGATTGGCCATCAAATTCATGGCATGTACCCATTGAGGGAAGTCTCTTTCAGAGTGGTTTTCCTAATGATAAGTACATAAAGAATTAGACGAAACATTCCCTAGATTAATATTTAAGTTAGCTGGGGGAGGTTCAATTTATTTGAAAGGCGAGTTTCTTTTAAAGAAAGTCTTATAGGGCCTTTGGCCTAGGTTTCCCTCTCCTAGATTTCTCTTCATTTCTATGATCTCGTTTGATAATTTCTTAACCATGCATTGTAGATCTTCTATATCTCCATTCCCCTTGTCGGGAGTCTATTCAGTTGGTTTCCCTGACACTCTAGTTAAAAGAAGTCCTCTCCTGGGAGGGGGATGGGTTTAGTTCTTTACTAGAGAAGCCTGGCCTTCTTTACATCCTTTCATATGGAATTCTATTTTCTTGGCCTCTTCAAACTTTTCTGCCAGGGTTTGCTTAGCGAATCTTTTTATAAACATAGAAACAGAAGCCGAGAGTGCATTAGGATAAACCTCAATTTGCAACTCTTGAGTTGGTTTTGTTGCGGGCTAGAATTTTTTTAAAATGGTCGGGAATATTTGATTGAAATCTTTGACCCTTTCCTTCAGACTCATGGTGGAATTGAACAACTTAGCCATCATAGCTCCTATAGTTGTTTCCTCTACAAATTTATCTAGCAAATATTGTTGGAACTTGGTCCAGCTAGTTATAGATTCTACTGGAATATTAAAATACCATGTGGAAGTTGAATTTTCAAACGTGTAGGGGAAAATTCTGGAGACTATGTCTTCATATTGAACGTTCATAAGTTTGATCGTGAGTATGAACTTCTTGATATGATCTTCAGGTAAACTTGAAGTCTCGGGGTCATACTAGAGAAGCAACTTCTCCGGGTGGCGGGGAAGATTATGTACTCGTCCAGGGACGACCACGGTGTATCCAGCCACCAAGGTTGGTTGTTCTGAAGCAGGATTTCCCTTTCCTCCCTATGGTCGTTATTACCTTCCATATCTTTGGAATTCGAGTTGAAATCATCTTCTTCCAAAATGTCATCTGGCTTAGCGATGTCGTCGACTGGCATCTTAGGGATAAGATTTAGAGGGTGTTCAGTTTCGGTGATTGCGAAGTCTATCAAGTCTTCTACTGAGTGTAAGAAAACTTTGTCGGGAGTATTGACCACCTGTCTTCTTATTTTTTTTCTTTGAGGAAGTATTGAAGCTTAGGGAAACACAATGATCTGTCGGGTCTAGGTTCTTGTGAGTCTTCTAAAATGATTTAATTCCTCATGAGGAAGAGCGCAAGGTATTTTGGGGAATAATTGTTCTTCCTCGGGATGGGGTGAGTTACCCGCTTCAGGAGTACTCAACATGTGTGGACTATATTGGGAATGACTAGCCATGCATGTGGGATCTTACGAATCTGTAGGCTGTTTGAAATGCTATATAAAAGATATATTCAGCCATTCATTCTCATGCCCTCCTTATAGCACCAATTTTGTTGATGGGTCTTAAATCCCTTGATTCAAAAGTAGGAACCAAACCTACCACCAAACCCCAATTAGACTCTGCAACATTTAAATATGGAATGGTTCTCCAGATCTTGTGATCTGGCCAAATTATCAATGGGATTTATGTTTTCTTGTGAAGGCTCTTCCTTTAGTTAGGATTGTTGAAATTACTAAGACAACTGAGAGGGGGGGTGAACCAGTTGTTATTGTGCTTAAAAAATATTAAGTCTATTAAACCATTTTTAATCTTTCATCAAGTGACCATCAATATTATACATCATATGAACAACATATATAATGAGCATCATTCACAGATTAGATATACACAGAGACAGATTTTCACGAGGAAACCCATAAAGGGAGAAAGCCTCTTCTTCTTCGAAATGATAGGTAGTCTTTTAAGTTCTTTACATCATCTATGTTTGAGCACCAACTCAAAGTGAGGCTACTACCTCTGTTTTACAAGCTCCAACTTGTTGAGAGCACCAAATATCTGGTTTCTCTAGCACCGACTAGAAGGAAGCACCAAATCCTTGAGTGTTCTAACACCGACTGGATGGAAGCACCTACTTCCACTTATACAAGAACCAACTTGTTTGAGAGCACCAAATTTTTGGTTTCTCTAGCACCCACTAGAAGGAAGCACCTACTCCCTAAATATTCCAGCACCAACTGGATTTATACAAGCACCAACTTGTATACAGAAAATTCTGTGTTTTCCTGAGCACCACCCTGCCACCTTGTTTTCTAGCCACAACTAGATGGAAGTTACAACTCCCAATATTCAAGCACCAACTTGAATATCAGAGGACCACAGTCCTCCCTAGCACCTCCCAACCTCCCTGATTATAAATAAATGATTGAATAACCAACAACACAGATAAATCGATTCTTACCACTTCTTCTTTGTTTTGTAAATTTGGTCTGCTTCTAACTGTTCTACAATTCTTCTCTTCCTCTATCTGTTCTACAATTCTGCTCTGCTTCAAGTTGTTCTTCAATTATTCTCTTGCTTCTGTCTATTCCTCATCTGTTACTCATCTCTGAGTTTTGTCTCACACTACGCATACTGTAATTTTTCCCTTTCTTACAGTTCAACTCATTTTTCATTCAGAACGACCAACCACACACAATCACTGCGTGTTTGTTTTATACACTGCAACCCTTCAGTTACCCCTCAAATCCCTAGAACAATTCTTCTGCAACTGAAACGCCAACCATCCAAGAACCATGATTCAATTCTGCTAACTAAATCATAACTAAACAATTAATCGTGAAGAGAAACAATAACCCTTCAATCAAGTTTCCAATTAACCAGCACTGTTGGATTAAATCCGTAGGATTTCGCGTTTATCTCATATGTCCACTAGCTATGACCGTGCACTAAAAAGAATTTGAATTTCATGATTTCGCATCTCGGCATTCCTATTATGAAGTGTCTCGACACTCCAATTTGTGATCGATGAAACTCCGAGATGGAGCTTATCACCGCTAGCTTCTTCCCCTCACGTGACCACTGATGGTGACCACAGGCTGTGCCAAAAGGTGCTTCGTATTTCATGAACTTATGAACTTTATCAAGCCTAATCAATGGTCGAGATCGCCAATGATCCGACAGTCCAAATCTCATTGCGATCTCGCATATCACGATTCCTGTGATGAAGGTTCTTGATACTCCAAGTCATGATCGCTGAGACTCCGAGATGGATCTTAACACCACTAGCTTCTTCCTCCATATTTCGCAGATGTAACCACTGGATGTGACCACAGCCTTATTCAAAAATGTATTTCACACTTTCATGTCTCGGGTATTCTATGATAAGTCCTCTCGACTCTCCATGTTATGAACTCTGAAATAGAGCTTGGCTTCTCTAGCTCTTCTCTCCAGCTCTCGATAATGTGACCACGAGATATGACCACTCACCAATCAAATGAGCACTTCGCTCCTTTGAATTTCCAGTCAGTGAAACGATGATCTTTCACCATGTGTCCTGTGGAACCAATAGTCCATATATTATCGCGATTTCACCATGTGTCCTTCTTGAATCAATGGTCAAGATATTATCGCGATTTTGCAACTTCACGGGCCTTCGTCATGCCTGATCAACGTTCCATGATCTTGATGATTTGATGGTCCATATCTTTTCATGATCTCGCATATCGCGAGTTCCCACACCATGCTCCGTTGACTCCTCCAATGTGAAAGTCAGCGAAATTCCAATCACTTGCCACGTGTCCTATGACTCCAACGGTCAGTATTGTTATCGTGAGTTTGAACCTCTTTCCTTTGGATTTCTTGATATGTGAAACTCCAAAACGAAACCTTTGTCGTTCTTTGAATGTTGTCCTCCTTCTGAGATTACTCTGTTGATCTTGCCACCTTTGTTGTGCTTTGACTTTTTCCCTCCTTCTGAGCTTACACTGTTGATCTTGCCATTATTACTATGCTACTGATTGTGCTGATCTTTGCCATCAATAACAAACACACATACTCTACCTCTGTCTAAAAACATGCCAACAATCTCCCCCTTTGGCATTGATGGCAACCCCTTAAAAAACATGCAACTATACCACTGTAGCATCCTTGAAATTTACCACACTTTCTCCCCCTTTGACATCAATGTCAAAGAAGAAACACACTCCCCCTGAGCTGTTGTAGTACATACTCCCCCTTTCAACTATGAGCAACTTAGAAATACAAAATATATTCAATAAGTACTCCCCCTGATCAGGTGAACAGATTAGGAGAAAGAAGTTATAACCCCCAACTTTTGACGAAGATATCCAAAAGGGGTCAGTGCTAACGTTTTAGTAAAGATATCAACTATCTGTTCTATGGAAGGAATATAATTCACTTGAACAATTCTGTTTGTAACTTGTTCTCTGAGAAAATGGTATTTTATTGGTATGTGCTTAGATTTTGAATGAAGTACAATATTACTAGAGAGACTGATGGCATTGGTGTTATCACAGTGAAGTGGAATGGGATCAATGTAAGTTACCTTCAAATCTGCAAGAGTTTGTACCATCCATAAAATTTGTGTGCAGCAAGTAGCAACAACAATGTATTCTGCCTCTGTAGTTGATAATGAAATGGATCCTTGCTTTTTA
>JASDQU010031280.1:58679-68901 GCA_032191745.1 Picea mariana | reverse complement strand
TAGATTTGAGTTGGGATTTCCTAAATCATTTGTTTTTGTGATCTCAAGTGCAATGCATTGCAACATGCCATGTTTCTAATAGGCTATACAACGAAATGTGACTTGCTCGTAATTTAGTTTTGTGTCTAGGAACAATCTTTAGCTATCATATTTATTTTGGCTTGAAACCTTTTGTTGAAGTCCATATCCACGCATATGTCATGATGTTGCAATTCTTTGTTTCTGCAGTTTTGTAATGAAACTTAACGAGGGAATTATCAATGGTGTGAAGCAAGTTAACGCCCAAAAAATGCAAGGGTAAATTCAAGGACCCATGTTGGTACCATGGAGAGGGAATTAATCATTGGATCAAAAGAAGGAGTCTATGGTTTCATGCATAATCCCAAGTTTACCTATAGCAAAGGTCTCAAGTTTAAGATTTGGTCTCTATCTTCGGTGAAATCAAACTCAACTATGAAGAAACCATTCACACAAGGTTCAATGAAAGCCTCCTCTTGAATTTATGGCTTCCAAGAGCTTGAGATCCACTTGTGTATATTTGCTAAACGTGGCCATATTCAATTGAAACGACACGCAAGATCATTAGTGTTGTAGAATTTTGCTTGAATAGTTGCATCATGGGTAATGGGGAGAGGCGGGGTTGACGCCTCATGATCTAAGAAACAATTTGGAGGAAATGAGTTGAAGTTGTCGCCATGCTTATCCACGTCATTAAAGGAGACCCAAGACGAGCCACTGAGGAAACCAGAGCTGTCTAAAACACTTGTAGAGACTAGGGGAGGGGCTGAAGAGGGAAGGGTTGCACTGTCCATAGAAAAAGAAGATAAGGGAAGAACCTCGGAGAGAAAACCAATAGGAAGAGGGACAAAGGCTACCACCATAGAGGGATTGAGATGCAGGGATTCTCAAGCAAAAGAAAATTAATGTAAGGGGGCGCAATGAAACCATGAGAAGAGATTGCAAAGAGGCAAATATGCCCATAAAAATAAATAAAAACACAACAATTGATGGCTAAGCCAAACCCCGGTTGCCACTTACAATTCAACAAAGCCATCTCATATAATCCCTTATAGAAAATATTAACTTATCATATTATATTGCATTTTAAAACCAATAAAATATGAATGACATACTAGAAAGAAGGTCATTTTCTAAGAGAAGAGCTTAAGAAGTGAATCTAACACAAATTCATAAAATAGTGCTCAAAGTAGTTATGAGCTTTTCACTCTCTCTAACTTATTTTCCAACTAAGTTTGGTTGCATGTGACATTGATATTAAACTAGTTTAAAATTTTATATCAAGCAAATCTAGAAAGTAGGGTGAAACTATTTTATGGGCATAATGTTATTGAATATAATGGTTTTTGTTTATCTTTATTCAATACTATCTCCACGGGAGTCACTATCGAGAAAGTTTCCTTGTCTATTGGATTTATTAGTCACAAAATGGACGCCCGATATGATCCTTATAATTTAATCATAAGGCAAAATTTTGTCCATGAAAATCTTCTTCCCCTTTTTTGAATTTTTAGTATCTACTACGACAATTTTTTTCCACCATTCAATATTTTTTTTTTGTTTTATTATAAGCTATATACTTATTTCAAAAGTTTATTGTTATTAATTTTAATAATATGAAATAATAAAAATAATAATTTTTTATAGATTATATATTTATTTTAAAAAAATATTATTATTAATTTTAATAATAATAATTTAATTAAATTTTAATATCACAATTTAGTACATTGAATAAGAATCTTTTCAAAACAATAATTTAGTATTATTAATTATAAATATATAATCATGATTTTAAATCATAATTTTTAAGATTTAAATTTGATTAACATTTCTATTTTTATAATTCAAATTTATTTGCAATTATAAAATTTCTCTACTTACTAGTGAAACATTGTTATTGAAAATTTTCCCACTAAATTATTTAAAAATTAATATAATGAATCGCTTATAAATCACCTTGGTGAAAGTGTATGTAGAGGTTGTTGACCTAATCATATCGCGATATAATGCGGAGAATAATAATGACCCCAAATCTTAAATTATGAAAACGTGAGATTTATCATATGAAAGCATTTTCATTATTTTTTTTTATCTATATAAAGTTTGGCAATGAAATGTAACATATATGTCATGGTTTAAAAACTGATTATTAATTTATGCCAAAAACACGGGATTTATCCTTCATATAAGTAAGTAAGAATATGAAAGCATAGTTTTTCATTAATTTTTTTTTATCTTTATGGAGTTTGCCAATGAAATGTAACATATATGTTAAGGTTTAAAAATTGATTTACATCTCATGGTTTAAAAACTGATTATTAATTTGTGTCAATGAGATATATCATACATGTTATTGTTAAAAAATTGATTATTAATTTATTAATTCGTCCTTGTTTGTGTGAATGTCATGTGAATGCCATGGTTTAAAAACTTATTATTAATTTGTGTGAATGTCATGGTTTAAAAACTGATTATTAATTTGTGGCAATGAGATGTAATATGCATATCATTGTTTTATTAATTTAACTGATTATTAATTTGTGGCAATAAGATGCAACATACATATCATTGTTTTATTAATTTGTGTTTGTCAAATAAAATGTAAGATTATGATAAACATACATATCATTGTTTTATTAATTTAACTGATTATTAATTTGTGGCAATGAGATGCAACATACATATCATTGTTTTATTAATTTGTGTGAATGTCATGGTTTAAAAACTGATTATTAATTTGTGGCAATGAGATGTAATATGCATATCATTGTTGTATTAATTTAACTGATTATTAATTTGTGGCAATGAGATGCAACATACATATCATTGTTTTATTAATTTGTGTTTGGCAAATAAAATGTAAGATTATGATAAACATGTTATTGTTAAAAATATTATTAATTTATGAGATGAATGATTATTAATTTCTTTGTAGTAAAGGATTATAATCCTATATTCACTTTTGGTTTCACATGATCATGGTTTTTAATTAATAACATTAAAATATTTAAATTAATTAAATATGCAATTTTACTAATTAATAACATTAAAATATTTAAATTAATTAAACATATAATTTTACATATATAAAATTGAATATTTTAGGTTTTATATAAAATAAGTAAATTTATTTTATTATTAAAAATTAATTTATGATAATATTAGTTTATATTTTATTAAATATATATTATTGTATCAAAGAAGGGTTGCATGGAAATGTACTCCTTGTCGAGTTAGTTGGGAAATACATGTTGAACAATGAAACTTAATATAACTAAATGTACAAGTAATGAATATTTTTTGTCAAAAAATAATAATTAAAGGTTGTTTGTTATTCAAAATGTATAATAATCTGTAGGCTTGAATAAAACTATAATATTCATAAATATAATAAATATATTATAAATATAATCTAAATATAATAATAAATAATATATTATATAATAATGCATAATAATAAATACATAGTACAAATTTTTATATTTAGATGTGGTGATTGGTGAAATTCATTGATTATGTAATTAATTCTACATATTGAAAGATGTGAAGGGGGCAATAACACTTCAATTCTATCAACCAATTAGAAATGAGAAACACAAATATTTTTTTATATCCAAAAATATGCATTTGTTTTCCTATGTTAAACATTATATTGCATACACAAATTTATGGTAAAAGGCAAATTAATGTCACATCAAAAGCAAACTCATTGCTATAGTCCCATGGGAGGGACTAATAAGAATATCTCATGTTTAATGTTTGATTATATTGTAGTTTTCAATTTTCTTTATTATTATTAAACATATGATAAAAATATGATGATGAATGGAGAGTAGCAAAATGTTCTACAACTTAGTATAGAGAAGATGTTGTTAAATAATGTTATATTAAAAAAATTAAAATGCCTCAATTAAACAAAATAAATAAATAATAATAATAAAAATAAAATTATTTCAAATAAAAAAAACAATTACAAGCAATGTTGCATATTACACACATTTATATAATGTGTACTCACATGTGTATACAACAATATCTAAAATATTGATTCCATATTAAATGATTCTCTCGGTGCTTGATAGATCGAGATTTAAGACTAATTGGTCTATTGAACCTTGAGAAAGTGAGAGATTACCTCTATTTCTCTAAAATTGTATTTCTATGCTAAAAAAGCATTGAGAGAAGCATTCCAAGATCACCATAGTTTTGATGACTTAGGGGGTTAGGAAGGTTTGTATTGTGACAAATATTTTTAAATTGGGATCTAATTTGGGTATACGCATGACAATCTAAGAGGAAGTTTTTTTCATCTTCAATCCTCTCAATGTCACAAAGATGGCAGATTCTTTCATCCCAATGTGTTTTGAGAATTATCCAACACTCAGTTTCATTATGTAGTTAATGAGAGTTTGTTCTTATTTTTTTAGTAGTGTTGATTTTCTTCTTTGCATTTGTCAAAACTAAGAGGTACTTTTGATCTTCTAAATTAGGATTGACCACCTCCTCATAGTATATTAAGTTCCTTTTATCCTTTCATTCTTTATCACACCACATATTCTCCTTAAATTTAGATGTGATAATATTTGTAATATTATTGATATTCTAAATGATGATTTCTTCTTTTATATATATATATATATATATATATATATATATATATATATATATATATATATAACAATGAAACGATATATATGTTGAATTTTTAAATGAGATGATATGATATAATATTCTATATGAGATGATGTGATATTCTATAATGGATTCAGTATTACAATGATGAATGTGTCAAATATATAGAGAACCTAAAGGCACATATGGTGACCATCCATGAAAAGATGTGTCTCTAGTAATTATAATAACTATTTATTATTATTATTATATATTAATAATATTATTAATAATTAATAATTATATTATTAATTATTAATCTCGGAGAATGTCTTCTCAATGTTGTCCAAACATCAACACTCCCTCAAGTCAATGGGGGAGACATTTTGCACCTCAAGCACCTCAAGTCCATAAGACTACAACTCGACCATTCTCCTCAATCAAATCAACATGACCACTCTAGAGAATGTCTACCCGATGTTTCTAACTTCAACACTCCTTCTCAACTAGGGAGACATTCTACATCACACCAAAATTCTTGATTTCTAACTCTGAGGCCAACTTCCTCTTACACTTGTCAATGAGCCTTTGATGTAATCATCTCCGGCATGCACCTAGTTGATGTATACTTCTTCCACATAGCACCCAGTTGATGTATACTTCTCCCACATAGCACCTTGGGTCTCCAACGACCCTTGTCAAGTCACATGATCAAGGATAGAGACCACACCTAGGTCATTCTTCTTACCAAAGTCAGCATGGCCATCTAAGAAGAACGTCTGATGCTAATACAAGGAGAACATCAACACCCTGGGCCATTCACCACTAGCCAAATTAGCATGACTAATCCTGTGAGTGAATGTATCATCCTCCTTAGCCAATTCAGCATGGCCCCTCTGGGAGGATGTCTTCCCGATGCTAATAGCTAGAGAACATCAATGCCCTGGGCCATTCACCACTAACCAAATCAACATGGCTAATCCTGTGAGTGAATGTATCATTCTCCTCGGTCAATTCAACATGACCCCTCTGGGAGAATTTCCCACCGATGCAGCCACCTGGAGAAGCATCAACATCTCGAGTCTTTTCCACTCCTTGTCAAATCAACATGACTAAGGAGAAAGACTACGCTTGGGCCATTCATCAGTAGCCAAACCAGCATGGCTAATCTTGTGAGTGAATGTATCATTCTCCTTAATCAAATCAGCATGACCCCTCTGGAAGAATGTCTTCCCAATGCTACTCATCTGTGGATGTGTACTAGAGCTTCACAACTCCCTTCTGCATCATGTCTCGGATGAAGTCCTGCAATAAACTTTCGAAGCCACGCTACTTCACGGCTTACAATACTAGCTGATATATACTTTGCCTCTGATGTACTGAGTGCCATTGGTGTTTGCTCCCTTCTCAACCATGAGATCACAGTGATCCTATACTGAAACAACATATCGAAGTATTCTTTCAATCCATTGCACTCACCTCTCAGTTAAAGTTTGTATAACTCTGCAGTTTCACATCTCCATCCAAGGCATATCTTAATCCATATCCACTCCTACCACGTAGGTATCTTAACAAATGTTTTTATGTCAACCAATGTACATGTCTCATAATCAAGGTTAAAAGGTCCACATCCCAATTTTTCTGACTGGATTCCTTCACTAAAACAAGGGAATCCTCTCTAGGAGGTCTCATATCTCCTTAAGGTCTAGCCTCATGTCTGTTAGTCCTGGAGGACGTCTCTCCCATCTGAATCTAAGTTTAAAGAGGAATCCTTTCTGAATGAAAGTCTCTAAGCAATTGACTCTCTCTTAGATCAAGCCCACTCTGAGTCTGCATGCTCTCTCTGAAGCTTGACTCCCTTTGAGGCTATATAGTCTTCGGAGTCATCTGCTCCCTTTGCATGTGTTGACCTCCTCTTCTTCTTCATTACATGGATGTGCACAACTCTATGTCTGGATAGTCTTGCTTCATGTTGCTTCCTGTGACCGTCATTATGGCTCCTTCTCAAAGCTATTACCCGTGACATGCCCAGAACAAGAAACAAGAACAGAAAAAAGCATCTCCTAGAGGAGATTAATTTATCTTGTGCATGACTATATATAGTGACCCTCCAAATGATATGTCTTCTACTATGACCAACACACATCCATCATATACTCAATGCCATATGACTAACCATGTTGATTTTCTAGTGTTAATTTAGACAGGCACAATTTTCCATAAGTGGTAATTACTTCCAATGGCATATGATATTACTTTAGTAAACTCTAGAACATCACTAAGTAAGTATACTCATAAAATTTCAACTACTTAGAAACTTCGGTCTCTTCCTTAGATCACTTCTCATGTGTGAGAGAAAAAAAGTATGTGTGTCTATTGTTATGTCTTTCAAGTGTATTTTTTTAGTAATATTAAATTGATCCAAAGACACATCTATTTGAAAATTAAATTAAATTTTTTCCTATAAATAGTTGGAGAATACCTCTCGTAACTACCCAAAGATTAATTTCGTTACAATCCATTTAAATTGTTCCTCCATAATTTATGTGATTCTTTGCATAAATATAGGTAGAAGTAATATGTAGTACATTCTTCATATTTTGGTAATTAGACGTTTCTTCTAGAAATTACTGCCCACCATAATTTATGGACTTCTTTCCATAATTTAGGTAGGAGTAAAGTAAATATGTTGTACATAGAGATTGTAACAACCCCATAAATTTAACACTCCCAACACTTTACTCTACTCTCATTTTCCTAGGCTTTCCCGTGAGGGAGTGAAGCCTTTGCTCTGATATTATGTTGAATTTTTAAATGAAATGATATAACATTCTATTGTATATTGTGCCAAATATAAAGAGAACCTAAAAATACATATAGTGACCATCCATAAAAAGAAGTGTCTTTATTAATTAAAATAACTATTTATTATTATTATATATATATTAATAATATTATTAATTATTAATGGGAAAATGGATGTTGTACAAACATTAACAATGCATACTCTAACCATAATCATCTAGAAACTACAAGAATAATATTATATTATTTAAAATTGGTAGATGGTTTGATGATTGATAGATGATGATAGAAGTGCTTTAAACATAGAAATAATGTATATGATTATATAACTAG
The DNA here is from genome assembly GCA_032191745.1 of Picea mariana. Taxonomy (NCBI): domain Eukaryota; kingdom Viridiplantae; phylum Streptophyta; class Pinopsida; order Pinales; family Pinaceae; genus Picea; species Picea mariana. Next base: position 61,131 of record JASDQU010031280.1, on the reverse strand, counting down.
TAATATGGAGTAATAGTAAGTTTAGGTTTATTATGGAAATATAGTTATGGTTTTAAAGCATTGTTAGTATTTTCTTAGAGTCGTAATTTTCAAAGTTCATTCTAGTTAACATGTCTATTTCTATCACTTAAATTTAGGTGTGATTTTTTTTTTAAATGTGATTATTGATTTTTTCATTTATTATAAAACATTATAATTATGTAAGAAATTTAGGGGAGGGGAGGGATTTGTAAACTCGAAGTTTAATCTATTATCAAATATTCTTGAGGCTTGAGATTGGTATCGAATAATGAAGCGGAGGCCCTGATTCTTTTTGGAGGAGTTCATCTAGCTCACTCAAAGGGAATGTAAAATCTAGTTGTTTGTGGAGACTCTCTGTTCATTATCCGTGTGTTGGTTAAAGGATCAATAGTCATGGGAAATTTCTTCTTTGGAGTCATGTTTTGTTCCCTTGAGACTCTAATTTTTTTTCAAATCTCTCCTTATTTCATGTCAAACGAGGCTTGAATGTTGAAGCAAATTTAGTAGCAAAGAATGGTTCCAGGTTAGCAAAAGAAACTTTAGTGATAAATGGGAATGTTGGGTTTGCCCCAATTCCCCAAGTGATTTATGGAGCTTTGAATGAGTTTGGATGGCTAGTTGTAACACACCCACTATGGGAACTAAGATTTTTCGGCTTTTTCCTTCTTTTCACCGAGGAACAGAATTCTCCGACTTCCTATGGGACCTGATGCAGTTCCTACCATCCCTTACACTTACCCATGTGACCATGGGTTATGAACACAAGCCTTATCGGAGAGGTACTTCCAGCTTTCGCGATTCGGGAAATCGCGATGCATGTGTTCCCCTGCTCTCTTGTCTCTCGAAGTGCCGAAATCCGAAGGGGACCAATAGTTTGTCATAACTAAAATGCCTCGGATTAAAACATGTCACTCCACCTTTCAGGGTTTCACGTACCGGGTTTTTCGCAGTATAAGAGGAGGAGGGGTTCCTACCCTTCAGTTTCACGAGTGTCGAAACACCGAAAACCCTATATCTGCCAAACTCATTTCAGGGTTTCATCGCTCGAAGTTTCGCTTCTAGCAAATACGAGGAAAACTGACCTTTAGAAATCTCGGGTACCAAAACGCCGAAACACCAAAACTATATGTGTTAATCCATTTCGGGAGTTCGCCTATCTGGATTTCACGATATGTGAGGACAAGAAATTTACCCTTGGGTATCCTGGGTGCCGAAACGCCGAAACATCACAACTCATCCATGCTAGTCCATTTCGGGGTTTCGCTAACCAGGTTTTCGGGATATGTGACGATAGGAGGTCTCGCACCTGGGTTTCCTGGGAGCCAAAACTCCGAAACACCAACCTCTAAACATGCTCCACTATTTCGGGGTTTCCTTCATCAGGATTTCGGGATGTGCAACAACAGGAGGTCTTGCACCTGGGTTTCCCGGGAGTCGAAACTCTGAAACACCAAACTCTAAACATGCTCCACTGTTTCGGGGTTTCCTCCATCGGGATTTCGGGATGTGCGACGACAGGAGGTCTCGCACCTGGGTTTCCCGGGAGCCGAAGCTCCGAAACACCAAACTCTAAATATGTTCCACTATTTCGGGGTTTCCTCCATAGGGATTTCGGGATGTGCGACGACATAAGGTCTCACACTTGGGTTTCTCGGGAGTCGAAACTCTGAATTATAATAACTTCTCCACACTCTATCTTTTCGGAATTTCGCAAGTCGGGATTTCAGGACTTGCGAGTATAAGGGAATTCACCCTTGGGTATTACGGATGCCGAAACACCGAAATATCGGGATTTAGCTACACGCTGTCATTTCAGGTTTCGCATGTTGGGATTTCGGGACTTGCAAGTACAAGGGAATTCGCCCTTGGGTATTCCGGATGCCGAAACACTGAAATATCAAGATTTAGCTACACGCTGTCATTTCGGGATTTCGCATGTCAGGATTTCAGGAGTACAAGGGAATTCGCCCATGGGTATTCTGGATACTGAAATGCCGAAATATTGTAACTTATCTACACACTATCGTTTCAGGATTTCGCAAGTTGGGGTTTTGGGACTTGCGAGTACAAGGGAATTCACACTTAGGTACCCCGGGTGTCGAAACACCAAAATGTCCTAACCCATCCACCCGCTCTTATTTCAGGATTTCGTAAGTCAGGGTTTCGGGACTTGCGAGTACAAGGGAACTCGCACTTAGGTACCTCGGGTGCCGAAATACCGAAATGTCGAAGTCTAAGAGGACCATTCTCTCTCGTGCAGGGCTTTAAGACTTGCGCCATAAAATCCTCCAGCACATCCTTGGATAAACTTTCCAAAAAGGGTGTCCCTGTGGGGAGATCTATCTAGGGCATTACTTGAGACAATTAAGGGAATAAATTTCCCGAGAACAGACTTGAAAACTAAATCCATTCAAAACATATATATGTGTGT
>JASDQU010031280.1:37276-53413 GCA_032191745.1 Picea mariana | reverse complement strand
AAATGCATAATTGGAAGCAAGGGTGGCCATACAAGGCAAGCAAATTAAGAAGCTCACTATAAATCACAACATGCAATATCGATCGATTATGAGTCTAGCAAGGAGCTCCTATTTAGTGGCCTCCCTCCTAAAAGTCTCTACTAGGTCTGTCAAAGCAACTTTTAATGATAAAGATGCAGTACTCCAAAATCAAGGGGAGATGGAATTTGAGAATGCCATTATGAAATCCAATGCAAATGCCAAGCAAGAAGCCCACAGTGAGCACTCTTTCTGTTAAAAAAACAATTTTTAATGTTTTGCAAAATAACAAACTCACTGGGCCAATTCATTAGGCTTTGTAGTTGCAAGTTTTTTAGTTTGGTGGAAAAATCTACAAGAATGGCTCAGTTGTCAGGTGAAGTCTTCACAGTTTTGGGAATTCTTGAATCCTTGGTTTCAGACTTTTTCTATCTAAATTGAATTATCGCGTCATACTGTGCGGTCGCAACTTTCTTTTATACCATGGATAACTATTTTTTTAATTGTATTTATAAAGATAAAGAGGGTGAGATGAGATTTATAATTGTAAAAGTTATTTCAAGATGTTATAAAATAAGTGTTTATGATTGTTATTTCACATACGAGGGTTCACAAAAACACATCCTACATGAGAGGAGGGGAATGTTGAGTAAGCAAGTATACTCATCACGTAACTAATTCACCCATTGTAGAGAGTAATGATGTAAGTAATGTGATTTGCATTGTTACTCTATATTTTCATTGCTTAGATGATTGGTGAAGAGTTCACTCAACATGTTGGGCTAAAAAACTCTTATAAATCAAAATTTAAAAGGCATACAAATAATAAATGTATGATAAAATGGTCATTTTCTAGTTGTTTAGAATAAGAAGAGGGGAAATTGACATTTTCAGCCTGAAATCCTAAAGGAATAATTTTGGATTGATGGTATTACATATATCAAATGTTAACATTGCACAAATCAGTTGTTGTAGGGGTATTCAAGGGCTTTGAATCCATTCCTACATTAAAAACAACAATCTCATGAATCCATAATTACAATTTCAACAAAGATTTCTTGGTCGGATTTCAATGATGACACACCAAAAAAATCAAAATCATAGAACATCTACCCTTTTTCTATTCTTGGCTATGGAAATTCAGATTTTAACACATCTATAAAGGCAATATAGCTAAAATTAGATAGCTTTACATCTCCATCTACAACAAATAACTATGGAGAACACAACTCATTTCTTTGTTTTCTTTTGGCATGACCCACATGTCCATAGAACAAAACCCCTCACTATTGTTTTGCCCTACATAAATCTTCACGGTAATCAATGAGCATGAATCAACTTCTTTACCATTTTTCATATTTGATTGTCATCCTAAATTATCAAGAATGAAATTGGATAGTGCATATCAATGCCCCCCCTCGTCATCCCTAACAAGAAGTTTATCCCAACCCTTCGTACCAAAGTAATGTCCATAAGGGAGTGTCATCTTCTACTAACTTAACGGTCTCTTTCTCTTCCATGAGACTTGTTGTGTGGGTGCATGTGGGTGTTTGTGGTAAAACAATTGTCAAATACATCTATATTGTTATTGGAATAGCTTTTACAACTATAAAATCTCCTCTCTCCTCTCTCCAATAATACTTCTAAAACAACTTAAACTTATAATTACAATTGACTTCATTACCATTACAATTGAATATGTTAAAAATACCACCAAAATACGAGTTAAAATTCATATCACGTTACATTGACTTTAAACTTTTGTACTCACCATTTATACTACATTTCAATTCAAATATAAAAATAAAAAAAAATAAAAAAAAAATTGTGCATAGAGTGTTTGTATGTTTAAAGAGTTATTATTCTCATAAGTTGTAACAACTTGTGGTTTGCACATGATAAAAGACATTATTGGAATTTAAGTAACACCATTTTGATGGTTTTATAAAAACCTTTTGGTTGGCCATCTTTTAATTTTGTCAATATATTTAATATGTCTCTTATATTTCCATACATAAGGAAGACCACATGGGAGTTTGGTAGTTTGTCCTTGTCTCTTGAAAACACACGGAGGATCACATTTCCATACATAAGGAAGACCACATGGTAGTTTGGTAGTTTGTCCTTGTCTCTTGTAAACACACGGAGGATCACATGGTAGTTTGTCCTTGTCAAATTATATATGGAAATGTGATTAAAAAAATAATATTAAATGAGTCAACTTCTTCATTAACTAAGAATGTATATAAAAAACAAAATCTCGTAAATAAGAGCGTTTATCAACGTTTGAATAGCATTAAACTATATAATATTATTCGTCCCATCTTGTAGATGATTATAATCTTATTCTTCTAATTTGCAAAAAAAAAAAATAAACTATGCACTATGTATGGTCGAACTGTGTACATATTCATATATGTCATACAATTATCGTAATACGGTAATATTATATATAAAAATATTAAATAGTATGTATGTCGCATAACTATCATAATGTGGTAATATTTTATAGGTAAATAATATAAGTTTTATATTCACAATAATTTTAATATAAATTTCTAAAATTTTAATTATATTAAAATTTAAAATACAATAATAAGTTTATTTTATATAATAATTTAAAATACTTATTTTTTGTAAATTGAGTTTAGTTTAAGTGGTTGGGTCGCATTTGTTATACTTTTTATCTACATTGAATGTTTACAAAGTTCAATTCTAACAAGTGTCGTGTTAATTAAGCTCTTGTCAAATATATTATTATAATGACTTCAAACCTTCTTATTTTTTAAATCAGTAAAGGAAACTATATTATTTATGTAAATAATCTACAAAAAAGGGGGGTGTTGTTGTTCTGCCAAGAGGAAACCAGAATAGCTAAACACCATATTGTCTTTTCCTAGACTAAAACTTATAAGGTTGGGGTACTGGTCTGCCAAAAAGGAAACTAGAACAACCCTATCCAAACAAAGTTTTACTATTGTTTCAAAAAGGACTAACACTTAATACAAAACAAGACTATCAAAACCAACTAAAGACTGACATATTTCTTACTAACTCGTGGCTTAGTTGCCTATACTTGGGAAATATAAAAAATAATTTGGTAAGATTGCATAGCTAGAGAACCTAGGGATGTTCCATCACTCCTCCTGCTTGATCTTTGTTGTCCGCTTTGGGGGAGGTAGTCCTTGTCCTGCGAATCTGGGTTGGCGTGCCACAACCGTCTGTCGGTGTTATGTCTAGATGATGGACAAATCTCAAGAACAAGTGGAACTGGGCGGCTAGCCTCTCCTGTTTACTCTGTTGGTTTTTCTCTGTGTCCATCAGCAGTTTGAACATGGTCTCCAACCCGCTCACTCGGCGCTGGATGTCTTCCAGCAAGGACTTCGTCTCCAGATGTTCCTCCCTACGGGTCTCATCTCTGTCAGCCTTCACCTTGCCTATTAACATCTTAGTGACCCACGCCATCTCCAAAGTTCTGTGGTAGAGTGTCTCCCTGGTGCGGGTGGGCCCCGTGTCTCTAATCCAGTCTACTTCCTAGGCTATTTTATCCATCTCCTTGTTGCCTCGCTCCACTTTTATCTCCTCCTCCCAGCTTTCCACTGCTTCTTTCCCTTTCTGAGGGATTGAGGTTTGGTACATTCTCGTTGCTTCCTTTGCAACATTCTCAATCCTCGTAAGTTTCCTCGAGCTTTCTGGCTTTCCCTCCCCGAGGGGTTTACCTTTCCTCATGGTGTGTTGCAAGCACGCCATGGCCTTGTTCTTCCCTGGTTCTTGACTACTAACTCTCTTCTCGATCCACTCTATGCCCTTCCCTTGAGCCAAGCTGATCTTGGAACTGTTACTGTTGTGAGAGGTTAATCTCCGCAAGTTGTGGACATGTCTGCGGTTAATCTGGTTATAACGATTTCTCCCCTTGGTACCCATACCTCCTAATAATTGTTCCATGAGGTGGAGAATACGATCGCAGTGATGCTCCGGCGAGGCATTTCTTTCCATTATGCTCCCTTTGGCTCTCAATTCATCGTAACCTTTCCTGTCATATCTGCATTTTGTTGTTCTAGCTTTGTACCTTGTCCTAAGGGCCGATATCCACGCAATGTTATCCTCCATCGCTATTGTCCCTCTCTTCTCATGATTACCATTAATATTGCCCAGGCTATCTCTCGATCTGTCCTCTATATCCTTGTTATTGATTTGTACATCCACCTGCCTTCCCTTCTCGATCCCGTTTAATCTCATCATGAGATTTGAGGGCCAAGTGTTAGGATCTCGTACTTTGCATGGGTCCAACTGCCCCTTGTAAGCCCCGATGTGACTGCCATTTCTGAAGTTGCCACTATGATCTAGATTCTCCAGGTGTTCACAATCTTATCTGAGTTAGCCCCTAGGCATTCTGATCCACGCCTCATCCAACATATTGTCCCCTCTGAATCGCTCCCTCGTTTGCTAATATGTCTATCAGCATGTTTGTCGACCTTCTTATCCATCCGAATTCTTTCGTGACAATGGTTTGTAGGTGCTTCAAAATTATTTGTAGAGTTTGTGCCAGACGCTAGTGTCTTATCACCTTGCCAATGTTGGTTCCACATTGAAGTCTTTTTGTTGTGTTGATCACCAGAGCCAAGTCTCCCTCAACTATGACACTTGTTAGGCCTTATCTAATCATAATATTCATACCCTGTTCCAAAGCTCTGAATGTAGTTGCATTGTTTGTAGTGTTGTCAATGCTAGTTGCATACAGGCAGATGATATACCCCCCCCGCTATCTCTGAACACTCCCCCCGCTCCGGCCTTTCCGGAGTTGCCTTTGGATGCGCCATCGAAATTCAATTTCAAGAAGCTTATCTAAGGTGTGGACCGGGTCGTGACATCGTTGAGAATATGCGAGGCATGAGGGGCAGGTAAGTTAAGGCTCCATTCTTTCAATTGCAACCAGAGTAGGATTCTAAGGTCTTGGGGAGACGTCAGGTTTTTTTTGACACGTAAAGTTCATGCTCTGCATTGTCTCCCTTATCTGTGTTTTGATAGTGTCCACGATCTTAGAAATCAGGTGACTTTCATTCCTAAAGAGTCTCCTGTTTCTTTCTTTCAAGATTGCCCAGATGACCATTATGGGCGTTAACCCCCATCATAGGTTAACCACTTCATTTTCATTGTAGAGTTCCTTCCATATCTTTAGAGTAGCTCTAATATCTCCCTTTACCCTATCCATTTGGTGAAATCCCATTGGTACCCAGTCCCATATCTTTGTTGCGTAGGTGCATTCATCCAGAAGATGGTATGTTGTTTCCTCCTGGCCTTCGCAGAGGTGACATCTTGAGGGTCCGTAGACTCCTCTTTTTACAAGGTTTTCCCAGGTGAAGATTTTATTTTGTAGAACCAGCAATTTAAAAATTTTAATCTTTGTCCATTGAGGGTAACTCCAAAGTCATTCCCAATGAGGTTCCATGTCTCTCTGGGCTTGGCCTGCTATATAGTATCTAGCTTCGTTCAGGGAGAATTATCCTCCATATGTCCTCCCCCATATCAGTTGGTCTTCCTCCTCTGAGAACCAAATCTTCATTTTTCCCACCTCTTCCTCTATCTCTTTGACCAGTTGTGCATCCCAAGTGTTGTCTTGAGTTTGGAAATTGTCCCATATTCACCATTTTGATATCTCCTCCCTTTGTTTCCAGTACTGACAAAATCTTATTTTAACATGCCCAGACATCTCTTGTTTTATCCTTTCTTTGTCTTGGTTTTCCATCCTAGGTTCTTGCTGCCATGCATCTTCCCAAAATCTCGTTGTTTGTCCATTCCTGATTTCCTAGAAACTGTGATCCTGGATCCACTTTTTATTTCTCCAAGCCAAGGTCCAGATGGTTGATCCTTCTCCTGTGTCTGTGAACCTGATTAGCTCTTGAGGGTTGATACCTGAAGCATATTTTACCTTCCATAGGCTAGCCCATAGCATCGAGCTGTCTTTAACCCATCTCCACCACAATTTTGCTTTGTAAGCTTCATTTGTTACTTGTGGGTCTTGTAGACCAAGANTTGGCTAGCACAGTTTCTCCCAGGCCATTAGAGCCCATTTCTTTTTATCCTTTGTGCCTCTCCATAAGAAGTTTCTTTGGATTGTTCTGATTTTCTGTAAAATACCTTTTGGGGCAGGGAAGACCAACATTAAGTATGTTGGGATCGCTTGTAAGATTGCATTTGCTAGAATTAAATGACCAACTAAATCAAGGGTTATGTAGCTCCATCTCTTTACTCTCTCTTCCAGCTTGGTGAGGATCTCTTCCCAGGTAGTGTACTTACTTGCCTTGTCCGTTAGGGGGACAACCGAATATTTAGTGGGCAGGGTTTTCCTCTCAAACCCCGTGATATTGGAGAGATTCCTTTCAACACCAATATTGGTGTTGAAGAAGTAAGACATGGATTTTGAGTGGTTTATTTCTGTCCCCGAGGCTTCTCTGAAATCAGCTAGGATCTTCTTGTAGGCTCTAGCTTCCTTGACAGTGGGAATTCTATGCAGCATTATGTCATCCACAAATTGTTGATGTGTTGTTGTTGGGCACTCTTCATACAGTCTGAGACCTTTTATAGTTCCTTCTTTCGTTGCAGCTTTTATGGTTATGCTTAACCCTTCCATCATAATGATAAACAGGAAGGGTGACAACGAATCTCCTTGTCTGAGGCCCCTGGAAGGGTAAAAAGGTTTTGTTGGGGCTCTGTTAACCAATAATGAGAAACTAGTCGTGGAAACCAGGGTCACTACCCACTTGATCGAGTGCTTGTCAAAGCCAAAGACTTCCATTGCTTTTTCCATATAATTCCATCTTAGTTTTTCATATGCTTTGGCAAAATCGAGTTGAATTATCATTCCGGCTTTTTTCCTACTTTTCAGAGTATGAATTATTTCGTGGGCTAGAATGATGTTATCCATTATTTCCCTTCCCTCCACAAAGCATGTGTGTTCCTTTGAAATCGCAATGGGGAGTAGGGGCTTCAGTCTATTAGCGATAACTTTCGATATAATCTTGTACACCACATTGCAAAGGGCAATCAGTCTGAACCTGTCTGGAGTCCTCGCCTCATTTTCTTTGGGTATCAAGGTGATCATACTGGAGTTCAGAGCTTTCAAGATTAAGGCCGAGCGTCTTGAGTCTTCCACTATGAAATAAATATTGTATTTAACCACATACCATCAAGCTTTGAAGAAGTCCGCAGTAAAACCATCTGGGCCTGGGACCTTTCCATTTGGCATCTTCTGGATCACTTGGTCAACTTCTTCAGGAGAAATAGGTTTATTTAGAATCAAGCTATGATTTTTTGCAACCACTCTGGGGATATGCCTTAAGATTCTATGGATTGCTTCAGTTCTGTCCAGGTTGGGTTCTCTAGCTATATTCTGAAAATGATTAACTAGAGTATTTTCAATCTCTTGGTGGGATTCTATCTCTATCCTTTCCTGGTCATGGATCTTCATGATTTTATTATGATTTATTCTCACTATAGTCGACATGTGGAAAAACTTTGTATTTTTCTCTCCTTCCTTTAACCACCGTACTCTGGACTTCTGTCTCCACAAGATCTCCTATTGTTTACATCTAGCCTCCCACTTCTGACTCAATTGGTTCTCCTCTTTTTTCCTCTCCTCATTATAGTCTTCTTGGATACATTGTTCCTGGAGCCGACCAATTTTATCTTCTAGATATTTTTTAGCTTGGTCAATATTCCGAAAAACTTCTTTATTCCACTGTTTAAGTTTTCCCTTTATGTGTTTTAGCCTTCTTTGAAGTTTAAACATTTATGTTCCCTATTCTTGGATGCTCTCTTTCCACCAAATCTTGATGTTCTCCTTAAAGGTTGGGTGCTCGATCTAGAAACTCTCGAACCAAAACAGTCTATTTTTTGGGGTTACCTGAAAGTGTGCCTCCAATAGAATCGGCCAGTGGTCCGAGCCCCCCCAAGGAAGAATGTTGCCTTCCATTATTATACCTTGCATGACTATTGATTCTGATATTAATAACCTGTCTAATCTCGAAGCTATTTGTTGGTGTAGGGTTCTTTTGTTGTTCCGGGTGAACTGGCCATTACTAGTTTTGATATCAACTAGCTTGGTTTTTTCTATGAAGGCTGAGAAACCCTCTGCATCTTTGTCTAGTCTTCTAATACCTCCTTTCTTCTCAGCCAAAGTGGTTATTATATTGAAATCACCTGCTAAAATCCAGTAAGGGTTCCTATTTTGATCCCTTAGGTTTTCTAGGTCTAAAATCATTTTTTTTTTATCTTCCAGTAGTTGAGGGCCATAAACATTAGTGCACATAGCCTTCTCTAGATTCCCTATAACTTGATTACTGACAGATAATGATTAGTGTCTTCTACCAAGAGCAGTTCCACCTTTTGTAGGTTCCAAAGGGTGAGGATGCCTCCAACAACATTTTGACTACCAATATCCAAAACATTATAGATATTCCATTTTTTCTTACTTATTTGTGCCATCTTTTTTTATGTACATTTGATTTCTTGAATAAAACATATATTTGGTTTTTCCACTTTAAGTTTTTTTTAAGAATTCTCTGTTTCCTGGGGCTGTTCAGGCCTCTTATATTCCAAGTGATAACCTTCATTTTAAACATTTGGGGAGGGGGGTAGGAAACAACTTTTTGATCTTACCAGAGTTAATCAAAAGCACTCCTAGTTCCTCCAAGGCCACGTTATCGATTTCCTCCCCTTCTTCCTCTTTCCTTGCTTTGGAGAGTGTTGTTGCTGACTGTCTCCCCCCTTGATACCCAAGGTCCCTATTTCTCCATACATTCGTTTGATTCCTCTTGCTTTTGCTTCCTCCCTCATTAGGGAGAGGTATTGAATGTGATCTAGTTGTTCTGACGATATGTTATCCATACCTTATTTTTTCCATTGCTCTTATATGTTATGGAGGTCTATCCCTTCCCTTTCGATGATGTCTCTGAGATCTGGATCCTCGGTTCCAACCTCACTCAGTGTCATTTCAGAGTCTCCATCCCCCTCATGCAATGGGGTATTTGGGTCTCGGTTTCCTTTGCAAGTTGAAACTTTGTCGTTGCCAGAGGTTTCCTGAGGCTTTTGATGCTCCGTTGTTTTGTTGGTTGCCTCCTATTTGGGCTCTCTTTCCCCTTGCCTGTCTTGCCCTGTATCTTTGATCCGGGTTTGGTTCCCCAGACCTTCGAAGCTATTTTTTGTTTCTGGGTTACTATTTGCGGGGGATTTGCTTTGTCTTCGATTTCCTTTGCCTTTGTAATTTGGTCAAACAAAACCTTCCTTGTCATGGTTTTGTTTCGTTTTTTCTTGTTTAGTCTTTTTACTCAACGGACATTCCCTGAGTAGGTGACCGTGTTCATGACATCTTCTACATATAAAAGGAATATGTTTGTAATCTATGCTTTGGATCCACTCCTCATCCCTGAATTCCAGACATATTGCTTCTGGTAGTGCCCCCGAGACATCCATCTCTATATAAATTCTTGCGAATGAGGTGTACTTCCTTTTAAAGTCGCATCCGATGCCTTGACAAATTTTCCCAATTTATTTACTATTGCTTCAAGGGTGGGCTGAAGCCAGTAGTCCAGTGGTAGGGAGTAAAGCCTGAGCCAAACTGGAACGCATTTAAAGGTCTCTTTCTCTGGGGAGAAATTCTCTTTCCAGGGTCTCATATATAGTCCAATTGAGGCATGGAAATAAGGTCCTCCTTTGAACACCTTGTCTCTGTCTTCTAGATTCATGAATACTTCTATAAAAAATCCTTTTGATCCTAGGTGTAGATCCACCTCTCTGTTTGGTTTCCATTGACGTTTGATCCAGCTGCGCAGGATTTTTTCAGTGGGCCATAACCCCGTAAATTTGCAGATCAGGGCATGCGTATTCATCTGGTCTTTATATTCTTGCCTCTACGGGTGTTCTAGAATCACTTTTGGGATCAATGTTGTCTTTGGTTTGCATGGATTTCACTTTTCGCCCCCCCCCCTAATTGGGTTTGTGGGTTCAAGCGTCTTGCCTCAAGATTCTTTGTTCTCCTCTCCCGTTCTGTCTCGTTTTTCATGTTTATCATTGCTCTGTTGTTCTGACATTGATCCCGAGGTACCTGACAATGGGGTCTTAAAGCCTACTCTGCGTGGGCCTTTCCCTTTGTCCACCACCACTTGTTTGTAGGAGGGAGTCTAGTTCCCTCCTCCTTTGACTACCATTCTTCTCACCGCTGAACCCTACAACCTGTAACAAAACTCAAACCCTAAATCGCTCGCTTTCCATGGAAGATTGAATTTAAATGAAAAGAATGTAATCAATCATAATGACTTCAAACCTTATTATTGTTTGTATAAAATAATTTTTTTTATAATATTTTAATATTATTAATTAAAAATATTAGAAAAAAACATATCATTAAGTTTTAAATATTAATTAATTTAAATATTTTAATGCTATTAATTAAAAAATATCACGAAATGAACGTATCACTAAATACCTTCTTACAAAAAAGAATTAATAACCAATTTCTTAACAATGGCATGTATGATATATCTTATTAACAAATCATGGAGGGATTAAGATTGTTGAACAATAATCTTTTAAAAAGTTTATATGGTCATACATCCTATAATAAAAACTTATACTTTCACAATCCAATATTTCTAATTCTTAGAGTTATCTAAGGGATAAATCCTATAATGAAATGTCATTTTCTTATAACCATTTTGAGAGTTATCTAAGGGATAAATCCTATAATAAAATGTCATTTTCTCATAATGGATCATTGTTAGTCTCCACATTATATCATGATGATACGAGTAAACATTCATTCTAAGTCACCTCTACACGCTTTAATGAAAGTAATTATACTTTTGATTATATATATGTATTTTTGAAGTTTATCAATTTCTTACATAATTTTTTCTTGCAAGGGGAACTGAATAAGATTTATATTTAAAAAGTTGGTTCATGTCCGTATGGATCCAAATATGTTGCCTTGAGGTAGAAAATTTTGATAGATGCATATTCCTACATAGTACCTTACTACTAAAAACTTTTATAAATTGTGCTAATAACAAGATGCATTTAAAATATATTTACAAAATAGGTTTATGTTCAGGTTCCTCTTGAATTTCTGCTAGATTTGACATGTTGTCTTATGTTTCTATCAATTTCACATCTCCGCTTGCATGCGCATTTCCATAATTTCCCTCTTGTTGATTTAATGTGGTTTAGTTGGGAGATCCAAAGATTAAATGCATTCGGTTGGCTGCTGCTCGAAATCGGATGCATTCATGTTCATTAAATCCGTACGACCCAGTAAACGTGCAATTGTTCTCTCCAGCTCCCTAATTCTCTTTTGCTCTTCCTCCCTTGCTTTGGAATGATTATATTCATGTTCAAGGAAGTCAACTCTTTGTGAGAGAATGACAACTGAATGCTCGAGATCTGCAATCCTCAAAATATTTTGTGCAAATGACTCAATATGCTGAAACAAGTTCTTTATCAATTGGTCCATATTGGTGAAAAAAATTACATGTTCCCTCAATTGAACTCGAGCTCCTTCGAAGATGTCTTCATGACGGTGCAAAATCCTCTTAATATCCTACCACGAGGGTTCCATGATAGGATTACTAGTACTTCCCTTGGTCCCGAGGTTGCCAGGATGATTCAAAATACTGAATCTGCTTGTGTGATGCTAAGAAGTTGATCTTGACTCAGATTATTACCCGTTGCTTCAACAAAAATGAAACTTACAGTGAAATTTTGGAAAACGTACGTATACTTTGTGATTTTGATGGGTGAATTTATGACTATCTCTGAATTGATGACTGGATCATTAAACTCATGGATACTTTTCAGATTTTTCCCTGGAGTTCTTGGTGGGCTACGAGTTGGACAAGAGGGAAACGCTGAAAGAACATTCCCCCATATTTTAATACAAACATACATAAACCCAATTAAGGTCTAGAGCTCGAATCGTATCGGGGGGAGGTACTCAAAATTGAGAACGAGAGAAGAGTATTTGGCATTGAACACCCACTCTCGAGGGAGGAAACGAGAAATTAACAAGACCGAAGGACAAACACAAACAAAACCCAGCCCTGAAATATCACAATAACATTGAAAGGAGTCGACAGGAAAGCAAACCCAATCCTCATAGACCAAAACCACGATTTCCACCCCACTATCAAAATGAAAAGTGACATGAAAGCTGACAAACTTAATCACTATCCCTTCCGCTTTGATATCTAGAAATGCATTATTAAGGTTGAAATTAAAAATTGCACAAGGGTTGCGGTACTTGTGTTTCGAGGATTCTCTTATGCACCCACGATGGAAGCCGACAACCTGAGTATCCCCAAACTCATAAACAATACCTTATCGATCTGGTAAATGAGTTTTCATGGCTATCCCCATCCTTGAGAAGATCAATTCACACCTGCATAGGGAAAAATCAGAGTGAATCCACTGAATGATCAAGTGTGTGGAGGGTTAATCAATGAATAAAGGGCTCCGCCAGCCATCTAGACTCATTCAAAGCTCCATAAATCACTTAGGGAATTGGGGCAAACCCAACATTCCCATTTATCACTAAAGTTCCTTTCGCTAACCTGGAACCATTCTTTGCTACAGAATTTGCTTCAACATTCAAGCCTCGTTTGACATGAAATAAGGAGTGATTGGAAAAAAAAATAGAGTCTCGAGGGAACAAAACATGACTCCAAAGAAGAAATTTCCCCGATCCTTTAACCAACACACGGATAATGAACAGAGAGTCTCCACAAACAACTAGATTTTGCATTCCCTTTGAGTGAGCTAGATGAACTCCTCCAAAGAAAGTCAGGGCCTCCGCTTCATTATTGAATACCGATCCCAAGCCCCAAGAGTATTTAATAATAGGTTGAACTTCGAGTTTGCAAATCCCTCCCCTCTCTTAAATTTCTTACATAATTATAATGTTCTATAATAAATAAATAAAATCAATAATCACACTTTAAAAAAATCACACCTAAATTTAAGTGATAGAAATAAACATGTTAACTAGAATGAACTTTGAAAATTACGACTCTAAGAAAATACTAACAATGCTTTAAAACGATAACTATATTTCCATAATAAACCTAAACTTACTATTACTTCATATTACTATTTATATAATCGTATACATTATTTCTATGTTTAAAGCACTTCTATCATCATCTATCAATCATCAAACCATCTATCAATTTTAAATAATATTAAATAATATAATATTATTCTTGTAGTTTATACATGATTATGGTTAGAGTATGCATTGTTGATGTTTGGAAAACATCTATTCTCCCATTAATAATTAAAAATATTATTAATATATATAATAATAATAAATAGTTATTATAATTAATAGAGACACATCTTTTTATGGATGGTTACTATACGTATCTTAGGTTCTCTATATATTTGGCACAATATACAATATAATGTCATATCATCTCATTTAAAAATTCAACATGGTATGAGAGCGGAGGCTTCACTCCCTCACGGGAGAGCCTAGGAAAATGAGAGTAGAGTAAAGTGTTGGGAGTGTTAAATTTATGGGGTTGTTACAATCTCTATGTACAACATATTTACTTTTTACTCCTACCTAAATTACATAAAGAATTCCATAAATTATGGTGGGCAGTAATTTCTAGAAGAAAGGTCTAATTACCAAAATATGAAGAATGTACTAAGTATTACTTCTACCTATATTTCTACAAAGAATCACATGAATTATGGAGGAATAATTTAAATGGATTATAACGAAATTAATCTTTAAGTAGTTATGGGAGGTATTCTCCAACTATTTATAAGAAAAAATTAAATTTACTTTTCAAAGAGACGTGTCTTTGGATCAATTTAATATTACTATAAAAATACACTTGAAAGACACAACAATAGACACACATACTTTTTCTCTCTCACACGTGAGAAGTGATCTAAGGAAGAGACCGAAGTTTCTAAGTAGTTGAAATTTTATGAGTGTAATTACTTAGTGATGTTCTAGAGTGTACTAAAGTAATATTGTATTCCATTGCAAGTAATTACCACTTGTGGAAAATTGTGCTTGTCTAAATTAACACTAGAAATCAACATGGTTAGTCGTATGGCATTGAGTATATGATGGATGTGTGTTGGTCATAGTAGAAGACATATCATTTAGAGGGTCACTATATATAGTTGTGCACAAGATAAATTGATCTCCTCTAGGAGATGTTTTTTTTTTGTTCTTGTTTCTTGTTCCGGGCAGGTCACGGGTAATAGCTCTGAGAAGGAGCCATAATGACGGTCACAGGAAGCAACATGAAGCAAGACTATCCAGACATAGAGCTGTGCACATCCATGTAGTGAAGAAGAAGAGGAGGTTAACACATGCAAAGGGAGCAGATGACTCCAAAGACTATATAGCCTCAAAGGGAGTTAAGCTTCAGAGGGAGCATGCAGACTCAAAGTGGGCTTGATCTAAGGGAGAATCAGTTGCTTAGAGTCTTTCATTCGGAAAGGATTCCTCTTTAGATTCAGATTCAGATGGGAGAGACGTCCTCCAGGACTGACATATATGAGGCTAGACCTTAAGGAGATATGAGACCTCCTAGAGAGGATTCCCTTGTTTTAGTGAAGGAAGCCAGTCAAAAAGACTGGGATGTGGACCTTTTAACCTTGATTCAGAGACATGTACATTGGTTGACATCAAAACATCTGTTGAGATACCTACGTGGTACGAGTGGATATGGATTAAGATATGCCTTGGATGGAGATGTGAAACTGCAAAGTTATACAAACTTTGACTGAGCGGTGAGTGCAACGGATCGAAAGAATACTTCCATATGTTGTTTCAGTATGGGATCACTGTGATCTCATGGTTGAGAAGGGAGCAAACATCAGTGGCACTCAGTACATCGGAGGCAAAGTATATATCAACTAGTATTGTAAGCCGTGAAGTAGTGTGGCTTCAAAAGTTTCTTGCGGGACTTCATCCGAGACATGATGCAGAAGGAGTTGTGAAGCTCTAGTACACATCCACACATGAGTAGCATTGGGAAGACATTCTCCCAGAGGGGTCATGCTGATTTGATTAAGGAGAATGATACATTCACTCACAAGATTAGCCATGCTAGTTTGGCTAGTGATGAATGGCCCGGACGTAGTCTTTCTCCTTAGTCATGTTGATTTGACAGGGAGTGGAAAAGACTTGAGATGTTGATGCTTCTCCAGGTGGTTGCATCGGTCGTAAATTCTCCCAGAGGGGTCATGTTGAATTGACTGAGGAGAATGATACATTCACTCACAGGATTGGCCATGTTGATTTGGCTAGTGGTGAATGGCCTAGGGCATTGATGTTCTCTATCTATTAGCATCAGGAAGACATCCTCCCAGAGGGGCCATGCTGAATTGGCTAAGGAGGATGATACATTCACTCACAGGATTACCCATGCTAATTTGGCTAGTGGTGAATGGCCCAGGGTGTTGATGTTCTCTGTGTATTAGCATCGAGCATTCTTCTCAGATGGCCATGCTAACTTTGATAAGAAGAATGACCTAGGTGTGGTCTCTATCCTTGACCATGTGACTTGACAAGGGTCATTGGATACCCGAGGTGCTATGTGGGAGAAGTATACATCAACTGGGTGCTATGTGGAAGAAGTATACATCATCTAGGTGCATGCCAGAGATGATTACATCAAAGTCTCATTGACAAGTGTAAGAGGAAGTTGGCCTCAGAGTTAGAAATCAAGAATTTTGGTGTGATGTAGAATGTCTCCCTATTTGAGAAGGAGTGTTGAAGTTAGAAACATCGGATAGACATTCTCCAGAGTGGTCATGTTGATTTGATTGAGGAGAATGGCCCAGTCGCAGTCTTATGGACTCGAGGTGCTTGAGGTGCAGAATGTCTCCCTCATTGACTCGAGGGAGTGTTGATATTTGGACAACATCGAGAAGACATTCTCCGAGATTAATAATTAATAATATAATTAATATATAATAATAATAATAATAAATAGTTATTATAATTATTAGAAACACATCCTTTCATGGATGGTCACCACATGTGCCTTTAGGATCTCTATATATTTGACACATTCATCATTGTAATACTAAATCCATTAT